>UELX01002691.1:0-28893 GCA_900480035.1 Eupelmus urozonus
CTTCGCTCGGGCGAAAAACGTCTCACGAGGCAAATAATCACCTTCCACACCCGTATCGAAATGTACTATTAAAATTATTTAAAAGATTTAAATTTAAATTAATTAAGAGAAATAAATATCAATGTGACTGTTTTATATTTTACCGATATATTATAAAAATACAAGAAAATAAAAGAAATATTCCGATTTTTATTGCGTAATGATATGTATTGCGAGAGTGAAATCTATTTTTTTAACAATATTTATTATGCTCTTGACGAATATTATAATATATTCCAATCATAAATTTTATTATAAAATTTTATTCATATATATGATTTTTATTATTTGTTACATTAGCCGAATGGTCCCGTACCGAACATTCTTCAAGAAGCAACAATTTATGTTTATTCTCTGGGTTTCTGTCGCAGTCGTTTAGGTACGAATGCTGTTTTTGAATCTAATATTTGTGCTGGTGATCAAAATAACAGAAGAGGACAATGCAGTGTAATTATGTTTAAAATTTTAATTTTATTAATTGTAAATTTTTAATTATTTTTTCAATAATTTTAAAATGTATATATTATTGGTTGCGATGTGAAAAATTGTAAGTCATTTATCTCAATTATTTATTTCAATTAGGGTGATTCTGGTGGACCTTTGACTGCTAATGGCAAGCTCATTGGTGTTGTATCTTGGTCAGCTAAAGACCCAGATTGTGCAAGTCCTCGATATCCAGGTGTCTACACTAAAGTTTCTTCATATATTGGCTGGATTAATAGTAACGCTCGATAAAAATGTGCACAAGACTTTAGTATATTATCAAAGTAGCTATTGTAACTCTAATTTTAAACTATTTAAATTATAATTTATTTGAAGCAAGCTCTGGTTATTTTTTCTTTAACTATTTACATTATTTTATCACTTTAATTGACAAAAAATAGCGCTTGTTATTTTTTTGAAAAATATTTTTCAGTTTAATCGGATTCGAAAGCTTTATTTTTACCGACTATGCAGATTAAACAGTTTTTTGACTTTAAAAAAATTATATATAATTAGAAGAATCTATCATTCGTGCTTTCTTAATACTTATGAGTGGAGAAATAAATTTCACTTTTGATCTTCAACGAACCAAGGTGTTTACTGATTAATTTTATCGAAGTTCCGGGGGGTTTTACGACTTCCCTTTTCAATACATTGAAAATTAAGGTTAAAATATATGCTGCTTCGAAAAACCCTCCGAAACGTCCACAAAATTATACTTTAATCAATAAACATCTTGGTCCGTTGAAAATCGAAAGTGAAATTTATTTCTCCACCCACAATAACTAAAATATTTCGATATAAGCAAATCCAGGGGGTAGCAACTCTATAATTATACACTATTATCTTTACGCAAAATTTCAAATCAATATTCTGAAGTGCTTAAGAATAGTATTCGAAGAAAATTTTTTAAACATTTTTATTCTTAAATAATTCAGAGGTTGACTTAACATTTTGAACATAAATATAGTCCATTAAACTAACTTACTAGTTTATTAAATTAACCATTAAAATAATACAGTATTTATACATTTTTCACTATTAAAGATTTTGAAGAATAATCATAATTTTCTTTCATAATAATCGCTTTATTACACATTATCATAACGTTCGCTGGCTGCGGTTTCCATGTCGGCTATCAAGTCCTAGTTCTGCATTCAAGAGTTGTGGGAGTGCCTATTGCTTAAGCCATCGAATCACTCATTTAATTGAAAATGAATAGTCGAGAGCAAATCGGGTTTCTTGTCGAGAATAGCCGCTCCTTCGCCTACACGCCGTCCGAGTCAGCAAAAGAGAAGGCGCAGGTATAATCGAGACTTGAGTCTTCTTATCAGATATCTGAAGATTCCACTATCAGTGCTCGTACTTTTTGATCTGATCTTCTTTAGCCCATTATCGTTGGTTCTCTCCTTTTCTTCCAAGAACACGATTCAACTGTTCGAAATTAGTATGCGAATGTCGTGAAATCGAGGTCTTTCTACTTGTCTTCCCTTCATTATCTCGGCGAGTCCTAATTGTGGAAACTAACAAAGGACCGTTGAAAGTTGGTATTTCAAAGTAACTATCGGAGGGAACAGTTTTGAACTCTATATATATTTTAAAAATTTTAGTTAAGCAAAATTAATAAGCACATAGTTTATTAAAAGGTTATAATATTTTATTAAACTTATTATATAGGTTAAATAGATTATATCATTTTGGTTAAATTTTTCAAAATTAAAGTTTTAAACTCTTTTTTTTTTTTAATTTTTCAATGAAAATTCTTTTTTAAAATTCATTCATTCCTTTGATTTTAAAAAATGAATAAATTGAATTATTAAAAAAAATGAAAGCTAAAAGTTCTTCCCGCTGCTCGTTTGATCATCCAGACGTCTAAGGCCAAAGACTAAAAACTGAAGCTTTCGCCCTTTACACAGGCAATATCACAAAGCGCCGGGATCCAGTCGAGTGCGCTGGTGGCGGTGTAAGTTTCTCTCCCGCGTAGCCACTGGATTAGGCGCAATTCCCTGTGTACCCCATACAACTATATATACAGTAAGCGCGGCTGCACGTAAATCTCGTAGATGGGATCCAGAAGCATCTAATCCCCTATTAAGAGGACCGCCGTACGAGATAGAGACGGAGAAGTAGAGAGAGAGAGAGAGAGAAGAGAAGAGAAAGAGAGAAGCAAGGAAGAAAGGCATCGATCTTCTTCCTAATCCTTCATTTCGCTTTTAAGCCATTCCATCACGCGCCGCTGCCGTAAACACAGACCTGACAAAGACGTCTAGCAAAGCTCAGAGATCGCAGAAATCTTTTCAGGAGTTTTCACCGAAACGACTGAAATGTATTTATCTTAGTTAATTTTCAAATATAAATCACGATAAATTTATAACTAATATTACTTATTGCATTACATATTTTAAAGTTTTTATTACTTGTCTTAAAAATGAATCATGTTTAAAAAAAAACTTGTTATTACAACTGTATTTTTTTCATCAATAAATACTTATTACGATTATTTGAATAAAAAATCATGGTTGTAGAAGATAAACAATGTAGATGGTCAATTTAAAATTTCCCTCATATGCCATGTGAAAATTGTTGAAAGTACGTATTTAATTACTCATATTATAATATAATATCGTGTTGCATTGGATTATACCAAATGGTATTTTTCTAATACCATTTTCTTTTATTTGAATTATAAATACAATTACTACAAATTGTCATTTTATTCTTCCTTTAACAATACTATTGCTTATCAATCTCCCGTACAATAAATATCAGATCTATCACAACTTACATCAATAAAAAATTTCAAATCACAATTTGAAAATACCTTTCATCTGAAAACAAAAAAATCCCAGCAACCGCTTTGTGTAATCGACAAACCTATCATCTATATCTACACAGAACCGTTGAAACACAGTGCCGGCTGGCGCAAGAGTCCTTATCTGCGAAGCGAGCCAGCATCAGTCGAGGACGCTTTGCTTTGGTTGCGAGAGCGCGAACTCTGCCTGCCCCTACACTCGATTTCCGTTGCGATTGCAACCAATCGGGCGGCGCACGTAAACGACGATTGCGCACGAGCATTAAGTACCCGGCTGATAAGACAAATTTGCGCCCCGCCCGTGATTCTGTATACAAAGGGACGTTTAATAGGAATTTTGGCGAAACGAGAATTATTGGCGCGTAAACACGTGTGCATCTAATCAATGGCGCGATGTATGTACCTGCATGTTTACAGCTGTACCGTGTATATTAGCTGGCGTCCGTGGTTAGCATGCGAAAGCCAACGTGACGGTTATCAGTGCTTTCTGCAGTGCTGAAGAATTAAAAATATTTTTGATGCCTCTTGATAATTCAAAAACTACGTATATGACGTGTTTTTCAATATTTAAAGAAATAGAGCGTAATATACTATTCCTTGAACTTTTTACAAAATCTGAAATAAGCGATTATTAAATACGATTTTTTTGTCATTCGTAATCAAAGCGGACAAAAAGTTCTAATTTCGTTTTCCCCTCGTTTGAACAAATACAGAAGTCCAAAGAAGCTATACAGTGTGCTGGGGCGTCAGTAGATAAGTTAACGCAAGTGTGCGACTGTCTTTCGAAGTGGTGCGTCCGACGACAAGTTTCCCTGCGTATATTGTATATATATATATATATATATACACGTATGTATGTATAGGAAAGCATGTCTTGCGACGATGTCGGCAAAACTTGCTCGTTCAGCTCCGTGTACGTAATGGCCTCGCCAGTTAAATCTATCGGAAGGACGAAATAATAGCCAATGAATTTTGCTTCGCTCGGTTTATGTGCCACGAGAGAAGCCAGCTCGCGCTCTTTTGTCGCGCTCGCGCCTTTTTCACGTCGCTGCTGCTGAGCTCGCGCTCCCGACGTGACTGATTAGCACAGTTCACCGGCTTGGCTCGCTGCCAAGGTTTTTCCTCTAGAAAAGTTGTAAAAATCATTTCGGTTACGATGTCTCATTAGTCAATGTAATGCTGAGAGCAAGTCTTGTTTTCTTCAAGACTTTTTGATTAAGCTTGATTTGAAATTATAGAGCAGCATTGTTCAGGTAATGTTTTCGATGATTGTCGCATTGTTCGAAAAACGTGAACTGTATGACAAAGTTCTAGTATCGATTTACTATCTATTAATGTATGGTTTTGCTAAAAAGAATTTAAAAGTATTTAAAAATTATAAAAGAATCTAATTAGAGAAATTATTTCTTTATAAAGCGAAATATTTTAAAATTTTTTCACGAAAATCATCGAACATTTGGAATTTTTACGTTAATATAAGTTTAAAAAAAGCGTTAAGGTAATAGTGTCCATAACTAGAAAAATTTGCATCAATCCTTTGTGACTTTTCACTTCTTAATCCTTTAATTTCAGTTTGCTGTTTTATCTATAATTTTAACTTCAGATCTTTCATACCGTGATTTTCCATTACATAATTCAACTTTGTATCTAGTACAGTGGTTAATTGAAAGTGCAGAGAAAAAGATAAAATGAGATTTATTCTAGATATTAGCAAAGTGCACGAGGAAAACAATTCTGTTTTAGCGAACGAACAAAATACGTCGTCGTATTTTTGTTAAGTGTACTCGTTTCTTACTAAAACCAACTTCTAAAGTCCAAAAGAAATTACTTCTTGGTAACGAAAAATAAGATCTAAATATCGCAGTTAAAGGCTACAAATCTTTATGAAAATTAAAATTATTTTATATTTTAAATAATTAAATCTGAATAATTTAAGTTACAACTGTATTGTATTTTTTTATTAAAATATTTGAGCTTAATACTTGATTTTTTGAGAACTTAAAATATTGTCAAACTACTTAGAAAATCGAATTATTCATCGATTAAATTGGATCTAGCCTTTTTTTCGATTTTAACTTTGTTCGCACACGTTTTTAACGTTCGGAAAATACACGATGTGCGGGAAGTACGATTTTCCACACGCTTTTTTATGCGAGTAATATAGGCATTTGAGTTATATAGGTACAAAATAGGCGTAAAATCGCATCGCTCCGGCGAATCCCTTGTTTTGCGCCCTGGGTACATAATGTACTATGTACTCTTTTCCCCACTCGGTCGGAAAAAATGCGTGGGCTAAAACGAGCTTTATACGCACATCGTGCGAAAAAATTATAGTCGAGAGAAAAAGTAATTTCACCTCGTGTGACTTTTTCACCCTCGCTCCGCTTGGTCAAAAGTCTACACCAGGTTAAAATCACTTTCTCGCACTTGTACCGAAAATAACTATTATCACCCACATATCGTACACAATTTTTTGACACGACGTGTGGAAAGCTTCTTTTAATGCTTGCGTTCCCGATCGAGTGTGCCAGAAAACGAATTTTCCGCAGGCTGTGTGGAAAGAAAAATTAAGTTCATTTTCAACAACTGGAATAACGTAACAATAAATTTGTATGTAAAATCAAAAATTTAATGATTCTAGTTTAAATGAAATTTGTTAAGATATATGATTTTTTTAATTATTTAAATTATTTATATAAATAACTGTATTTCTGGGTATACAAAATAATGTATTTTTGGTTGATTTATTTAGTCAAATAAATGAAAATTCATAATGTTGCACATAACATCTATTCTTGAATTGTCTAGTCAAATTTCTCACACCTTGTATGAAAAAATAATGTACATAATGCGGGAAGTAAGTAATCTTTCAGTAAGTAGATATACTTTAAGTAATAGTTACGTAATGTATTATTTTTGTATAATAAAATGATTCATAGTTGCAATAATATTACTGCAAATAATAATTATTGAATATTAGATATCATTTCTAAACTATTAGTTGTTCAAATGTTTGTACAGTACAGAAATAATTAAAATTTTGTCAAAAGGTTGAAACCTTGATTAAATTAAAGCACTATTCACAGTGTACTCCTAATGGGTTTGAAATAATTCCCTTTTTGAAAATGAATATTTCGAAGCTTTCTCTTTGAACTTTAATGAAACTTTTATAACGAACAGTTTGAAACATGAAAACGAATGAATTTATTATAAAACACGTATATTCATACACCAACGCTAAAACCACTTCCTCAAAATATTTGCCAGTGTATATACAAATAAATACATGGTCAAGTGCACCCACCCGCAAATAGAGCATAGAAATGTTACGAATAACATATATTAACAATGATAATTTAGAATTCTGTTGTACTAATTATCACCGATTGTTCTTTATTAAGATATTCTTCATAAATATGTGTAATATTTTGAATATAAATACATAATTAGATAAAAAAACGTTTTTAAATAAATGTTATAATAGCTATTAATCGATACCGTATTACATCGTCTTCGAAGAGTTCAATAGAAAGCAATTTTCCTACGTCTTATCCTCATGTTTATGTTGACAGATTACACCTTGTCGTAAGTATGTTGTATCTGTGAAGTCTTCGAGGATTTCTAGAAGTTAAAAAGATTTTAATCCATGTAAAAAAACCTGTTCCTCACTGTATAACACGTTTCAAGTGGCGCAGCTAACATCGACTATATCCCTTACCGTTTACTTGCGCGGGCGTGAAACTGTAAATTTACATTTCTGTGATCGATTGTCAAACATCCGCGAATAAACGAACTCTCTAATATAAACGCGCGGTAACTGATTCTTGTACGTGCGCATGATCGATTCGAAGTGGATTATGCGCGTGCATAATATTACAGCAAGTATACAGAGCTGCACTTCAGATATGCACATACATTCGAGCGCACGTGCATTAACAGGGAAGCTTTTTAAAGTTCGGCGTGAGTGAGAGTCGGAGCAACTGTTATCGCGGAAAGTTGGCCCTGCAAGTCGAGTGGACAGAATAAATGTATACGTCCCTACATTTTTGGAAGCGACGGTTAAGTGGAAAGACAAAGTGGCGAAGTTGAAGTGCAAGTCCTGCGGTGGATTAAACTTCTCGTGTTCCTGGCACACGGCTGTAATTAATTGCCTCGGAAAGCTGAGTGGATTTTAGTGGCAATTAAATTCACTTTTTGTTTTTAGATGATTTTATATATAGTTGATGAGCGAATTTTTTTAACATTTAATCGATGCAATTATGTAATGTTTTTTGTTTTGATAGCTATTTTAAATTTTATGATTTCAGATATTACTGATGATTTTTTGTTAAAGTTTCAAATATTTTGATTCAATTTAGAATTTCGAGATTTGTTAAGGAAGTAGTAATACTAAATTGCGAGAAGTATTCACAGAAGCTTGGTTTTGTGCTAAAGTTGCTTTACAAAAACTTCATTACTTCAATTTTTCGAAATTAACTTTTGACTTGTACATCTACATTAGTTCCATTCATTTAAAGCCAGAGCTAAAAATTCAATTAAAATCGTAACATTACGCAGACAATAAACTCCTTAACGTTTCATTTTGCGATTTCGCAATTCCACATTCCAGATATTCCCGTAAACGGCGCAGCAAATCGTTAGGGGCCCAGCGGCCGTCGCGCATTTCCGGCGTGCCACTCGCGCTTTAGAAGCCTTTTAATGTCCTCGTCATTTCCGCAGCCGCGCTCTTTACATTGCCGGGGGAAGCCGGAGGGAGGGTCGCACAAAGCCGTGAAACGATTGGTCGACGAGCGTTTTAAAGACGTTAAAAAGAAATGGGCGCGTTGTTCGCGCCTGCTGCTGCTGCTGTCCCATTGTCCCTCTGGATATGCTCTTATACCCCTCCGGTTCCTCCTGTACCCCTCATCAAAACCTAGCATCGCGCAGGCTTTATCTCTTAACCAGAAACTGTTGGCTGGGTAGTTAGGTGCTCGTTGAGTAAAATAGCAGAGGAGCGACCCTTCAGCCTTGCATTGAGGAATGCGCGTTAACTTGGGGATACGGCCAGTGCTGCGAATTTTTACTGATTCTACTTGTACATGGCACTTTGCGATATATGGTTTTTAGTGTTATTATTAAAGAATGTGAATTTCGTGACAGGTTTGATATCGTGTGTTGACATGTAGTTGGAAGATAAAGAGTATTTTTGAAAAGCTTTTAGACTTTTGACATTTAACGAATGATTGTAACTGTGAGCGTTAAAAAGAAATAATTATTTAAAAAATCAAATTTTTTCGATTCTTTGGATAAAAAAATATCGATTATTGGTGAGAACGGCTAAAGAATTCTATTAATTAAAATAGTTAGATGTCACTGCTATTGACATGAAACAAAAGACTGTCTTCTACGTCAAAAGTACGTGATGACCTATCACGTTTACTTTTTTATTTTATCTTCATTTTTAGATATATAAGCTCGTTGACGGCTAAAACTCGTAACTTTTTTCAAACTTTATGGATGTTGTACTTACAACTTGTAAAACTTGTTAAACTTAGTAAACTAGTTTAATACCTGTATAATTACTTCTCTTGTTTTAAGAATTAAAGAATAAAAGTAAAAAAGACAGTAAGTGAGAGAGAGAGAGAGAGAGAGAGAGAGAGAGAGAGAGAGAGAGAGAGAGAGAGAGAAATATAGTAACAGTGTAAAAATTATTAACAAATGTTATTTCAATAAATTATTGTCTCATTCGTTTGAATTTTTAACTTCGTTTTGTCCTTAAATTTTAATCTGCGTGCCATAACCTCCTTCTTTTTCTTTTGCATCATATCCTATTTAAAATTTTCTATTTCTTTAAGACTTTTTCACTCTTTTTTTACATCGCTTTCTTTTTTCCCCCTTTTCCTTGAACAAATAACTTTTCCATACGGTAAAGTTCATAATCCTTTTACGTTAGGTTGCGCGGCATAGCCGAGCACGGCTTTGCAAACGTTTAGAAACCAGGCGCGCTTTCGCCCACCACAGCGGCTTTTATGAAAGCGCTGCCGGCTTGTGTGTGAGCCCGCGCCCGCGACAATAGAGTGCACCGAGCGCGAGAGTTATGCGTATGAGATCATGTTTGTGCGGTGAAAACGAGCACAGGTACGCCTGGCACTGTATGCGAGACTGAGAAATTTCGTCTACGAACAAAGCCAAGATTCTTTGTACGAACGCCTGTGTGAATTATAATAATTTTCGTACCCGTAGCCCAGTTAATGTGGCTTAATGTAAGCGCTCCTGGTTTATATTTGATGCGTCATATTGGTGCAGCGTATAATATTAGATCAAGTGTAACGGCTAACTTTTGAAGAACTGTGGTGTAAGTGTAATAACTTAGTAATGTACAAAACATTTAGAATTTAAGTACTTTTTATTTTTGGAAGTGCACTGAAAAAAAAAATTCGCTAAATTAGCGAAAATATGGGCAAATTTTCTGAAAAATTATGGACAATTTTAGCTTTAGACCGAAAGGAGTTTCCCTGTTTAAAATCTCTTTGAGAAACGGGAAAATTCCAAAATTTTGTCGAATATCATGTCAGGACTCGACCCTTTTCTTATTAGCTATTTTTGCTTTTACTCAGCAAAAAGGGAGTTTCTCCAATATTTTACGGAGTTTTTCTTTTCATACACGTACAGAGTTTTTGCCCATTCAAAATCGCTAAATTAGTGAAATATTTTTTTCAGTGTGGAAGGAGATATGTACTCTAAGTAATGTATGTGTATATTTTACTTAGATTTACATAAATTTATCGTAGCTGTTATATTAATTAAACTTTGTAAATTGAATCAGTACTCACTAGAGATTTTAGTAAAATTTTCATATGTTTGACGAACTTTTTTGCGTAATCCGACTCTTATTTAAAGTAATATTTACGTTAAATATGATTCAAAGAATAAAAATTTTTCCAGTATACTGGATGTATAGGTATGCTTATTACTTGTTCATTTAACAATGAATATCATTGATTTGAATACTATTGTTCTAAACGAGCTCCTAATTTAAAAAAATACTTCATAATATTTTTGTTTTACTATATTATAATTCTAAATCGATATTTTACAAATTTTATCCTAACATAAATTCATAAATAAAATTTTCTCTTGTCCTTATTTGATCCTACAAACTACACAAGCTGTATATGAAATTCTATTTATTTAAATTTCACTATTCCTGTTAAAATATTATTCAGTTCTCATCCAGTGGCCTCAAAAATTTTAAAATCCACTTCGAGCGCTCGTTACCGTGTAGCCAGATTCATGCCAGCACAAGCACGGTGTAATTTGTAAACATCGCTACTTCCCGCGTACAATACATCGTAATTTTCGCGCTCTGGCATCGAGTTTTACACATGAAAGCGTGTGTCCGAAAGAGATCCGTGTATTTGCCCTCAAGTGCACAGAGCCAGCCGGTGTGACGAAAAAGAATAAAACAATTAACCCAGCGCGCTTTGTCCTAATTAGAATATCTAAACAGGCGGTGTTTCGAAAACTCGCGCGGCTGCGTAAATTATGCATTAACCGGGGAATTCCGAATGAACTCGTGTAACACGCGCACCGCGAAGGGCTTCGCGCCCAAGTGCCATCGAGACGGTGATTGCGCCCGTCGAGCGACGGTTTAAATGGCCCATGCGTGCGATGGCTCTGTCGGCCAATTAACATAAAACCCGAAAGGATTAATGTTAAGTACGCGCGCTCGCCTGTTTTAGCATCGCTGGGCTCTGTCGACGATCGAGTCGTATGAATGGATGAATTAGAGGATACCTCGTGTAACTTTTGCCTTTTGTAAATTCATGATGATGAACGCGTGTAGTTAGTGGTGTCGTTGGAGTGATGACGTTTATTATTTTTGAAATATTTTAAACCTATTGAGAGCTTAAATGTTAGTTTTTAATGTTTTTTCTCTAAAATCATAAACGATTCTTTACCCATCAATGGCTTTAGTCCACATTGAGCTAAGTTCCGTAAATGTGCAAGCTACACCATTGGCATCTTAAGATACTGATTTACAAATATCGCATACGTATCTAGAACACCTCGCTTTGGCAGTAAATATGAGACTCCCCAAGTATGTAATTAAAAACTACAGGGTTGTTTAGCTCAAAAATTCACAACTTTTCTTTAACTAATTTTTTCATGTGAACAATAGTGAAGCGTTTTTCATACGAGAGAAAGAAGGGTAACGATCTTGTGATTGCAAATTTGAATTCGAAATAGGGAAGAAGTGCGGAGATTCTTCAGAGAGAAGTAGCCGATCACTAAGCATCGTAAGAAGAGCTCTTCCTGCGCTTTCTGGCCTTCCAACTTGCCATCAGTGAACAACCGCACAGGAGGACTACTCCAGTCGCAGAATGTATTGCAATAGATATTGCTATAATATAACATTAAAATTAGATATTTATTTTTGCCGTAGGATATTTTTTATCAAAATAAGAAAAATTGATGGTGGGAACTTACAATGAGATGACAATGTTTACGAATTAAAATTAATTTTTAATTTCTTCTTTATTTTAATCTATTAATAAATTCTCAAAAATATGAAAAATTAAAAATTAAAAATTTTTAAAACAAATAGTCAACTGCGTGTTATTGGTAGATCTACAAATTAAATCATATAGGCGCTTTATAGCCAGATTAGTTTAATGCATATATTTGTTAATGCAATGAAAATAAATAAAAAATAAAATAGTGTGTCTTTTTAGTTAGATTAAGAATAAACATTTAACAAAAAAATATATATTATTATTTTTATTCTTTTATAGAAGGATAGATATAACAATGACGGTATCAAACCATATACCTCTTTCTTTTCATTTTGAAAAGCCTGTAACTCTGAAGTATCTTGACAGACGTTAACGAACATCATCTACAAGCGAGTTAAAAGTAATGACAAAAGGGGTGGGGGGAAGAGAGAGCAGCGCAAGTGCGCAGTAGCCGAAAATGACCCTGGCTTTTCGAAAAACAGCTTAATCGGCGGACAGTCCGAACGAGTTTCGGATGACGTGCACATAAGCCCAGGACGACCTGTGCGTTTTATGTGAGCTATCCACGGCGATTGTCAATAACAAAAGGGGTGGTCGTAGAGATGGAACGCTGCATCTAAGCTTCCTCCGTGTTGCGCAATCTCGTTCGTAATGTCGTTCCGCAAGCTATTGGTGTTTAGCTGGTGAGGGATTTCTGGTAGTAGTTTAATTTGTATCTTGGTGAATAAATTTTAAAGGTTGCCCGAATATAATGTATGAAAATATATTAAAACTGTGAAGAAAACTTAAGCATTACAAAAATTAATAACAAGATCAAAATAGGCATTAGAATAATTTATAATAGTACTACATGGTATTTAATAAGGGCAACCTTAACTGCAGAAGAAATAAAAAAAATTAAAAAGATTCTTTTTTCTAAAACATTTATAATTTTTTTTATTTAGAAATATTATAAACAAATTAGGTACATTTAATTCACACTGGTAGAACTTTCCCCAATAAAATTGGTAAAGTGTTTAAAACTAGGCTAGTGGATGTCTAATTCTTCATAGTTGGCCATCCGCTGGCCAAAAAATGGGAAACGTTTCTACTAGGGCAAAAGCTATGAATATTACTATCAGATAAAAATAATGCAAGCGAACTTACCATAGGTATTTGGTATCTCTTGTAGAAATCAATATGTAGACTGTTTAGATATTTATCTACTAGAACTCGTTACTTTTTGTTGGCCATTTTCGTATTTTTACAACATGTATTATTACTAATATTAAATAACTATAAATAAAAATGTAAAGCCTTGAACAGTTACAAAGGTCTGTGAGTGTAAATATGTGTTTTACGTAATTATTTGAAGTAATTATTATATAATTTCGTAATATACTGTTGAATGTACTGCGATTATCTTATAATTATTATAATTTCAGTATACTGCAGTATACTATGTTATAATTATAGTAAAACTGTAATATTATGATAACTGTAAATATAATTATAATAATAACAACAATAATAATCTAGTATACAGTTGCTGATCTGATATTTAACACCTCCTTTAGTGGCTGACAAAGCTAGGCTCTCTTGACATAAAGGATATTGGTTAAATAAAAATACCTGGAGGAGGCCAAATCCTAATAAGGTTGGAAATCATAAATTGTTGTATTTGCCAAAGGGTGGGTAGACTTCAGATAAGCAAACCTGCAAGGATGAATTTCTTTGCCGGTTTCGATGGGGTGAGAATCCTAACCAGCACTCCCAGCGAGCCGAACTGGCTAAGGCCAGCACTAACCTTGCTACTACAAAAGATACTGATTAATTAGTAGAAGAATACATAGGTACCTGAATTTTCTGTGGTACAAAACACATTTTAGAACGAAAAGTGTTATATTCTATGTGAGTGTAGAAAAGAAAAGATCTGCAATAAACTCACTAAGCTGTGCAAAAAAGAAGAAAAGTATCTAATATTCATAAAAAAAGAAGTAAAGAAGCTAATAAATTTCATTTCAATCCAAAATAATATGAACAAAATTATCAACTAGGAATTAAAAGAAATAGTTGATTTGGTCATAACAATTGGAGGCAAATAGAAAGAAACTATAAATCTGCATTAGAAAGAATATTCTGGCATAGATCACGAAGTTTGCAATCCTGGTAATTGTTACACAAAAATCGATCTGAAGCAGACTAATAATTGGTAACTGGTAACCCAAATGACAATGAGTACAGCTGAAAAAGAACTGGGTGGCACACCAACCAAAAAGAAAGGTGTGACTAATTAAAAATTAGGCATGACACGCAAAGCGCCATCGAAAAGCTCGGATCAGGCACTGGATGCATGGAAGTCCTGCATTCTGAGGCTAAGAGAATCGAAAATATCATTCAACTCATCAAGAGGGTCGATAAGAAGGATTTTTTAGGCGAAACCGGGTAGAGGTAATTGAAGACGCAGGGACTTTAGCTAGATAGAAAAATCACATTCATAATCTTAGATCTTGATTTTCTGATAGTGGAGAAAGATGTCCAGAAGACCCTGGGCAAAGTAAAAGAGAACAGAATGATGAAGTTACTTCAGCCCAATCGAAGAAGACCGAAGATGTCCATTGATAGTTGTAACAAATGAGGAGGAAGTGAAATATATCATTCAAAAAGCACGCCTTCTGGTAGAATTAATTAGTCATAAAGTCCTAACGAAACAAGCAATGATTATAATGTCTCAAATGTCAAGAATGCCAGCAAATGTATAATCTTCTAGAAACTCTTGACCAAGTGTTACTCATACTGAAGTTTGTGAAATCATCTTATTTTGAATTATATATGTTTGAACATGCATTATAATACATAGTGTTTCAAAGTACGATAATTCCAGTAATTCTTTTGTTAAATAAAATGTATTCTCTTATAATTTAATATTCATGCAGCACGCACATGTTTTTAACAAAAGTAAATTAAATGAGACTTTCAAATTGATATTATGATAATAGAAGATGAAAAGGCAGTAATTAATTTTGTTGGAAATCGGTATACAATTTATAATACAAAATATCTAATTTTATAATAAGTATAGACAAGGAAAGAGAAAATAACCATAGTAATCATTTTTTTTTAAATATGTATATTTTTTCAACGTTACATTTGTTATTTTTCACATTTAATTTTACCAACTATATTATTTTCTGAGTGAAGTCTGCACTGCAAACTACAAATTATTCAAAAAAATGCTATGTACATTGGTTTTGTCGCACACCGTCAATCATATCGTGTATCATATTTATATATGTATATATATTTGTATCAATTTGTCCAAATTGAAAATACATAAATATAACGTGTTTTAGATTTTTATCGCTTATTATTACGCATTTCAATTCAAACTTATAATAACTATGTATTCTTTATCATAAATGTTTTCGAAACGAAATATTTTAAAACAATAAAAGTTGTGCACTCTGATTTTATTTTAAAACAAAGACACAGACCTTCATTTTTTATGAATTTTATTACGAAAATTTTGGTATGAAAACTATACGTAATAGTTTTGAAAAAAAAATAAATTTTATGATTATCTTTTGTTTGCATATGAATTCTTACATGAATATTGTACTAGTTGAGCGACGAACTACTAAATTTACATACGAAATCGTTTTTGTAACGAGTAAAGACAAAAGAGAATTGATAGTAAATATTCATAACTTAATAATAAAGAGTAAATAATCATTTTTCTATTTCGTACACACTTATAAATTTTCTGTCTATCGTCGCTTCGTCATTCGTCCGTTTCATCGCCTTTATTTTTATTAAAATTTTCTTAACTACTTACAGTGCATTGCTTACGTCAAGAGTATTTCTTTTTTTTTACTTAAGATAGACATAGAGATTTTTGTCTTAAATTTTTTGTAGGTTGTTATCGATAAAAAAATTACGATTTTCCCATTCCCTGAAATTTTTGCGCCTAGGGCGCTTGTAGAGATTAAGGATATTTGTGTTAATTCATTTTGTTACGCGTAAGTGAACTTTTTTTTTATCATAAGATAATAAGGTTATTTGTCCCTCCTCCGTTAGTTTAGCGAGTTAGCTTTTTTTATTTTGTATTAAATGTTTTCACGCACTCCCTCACATTTTCGTGTTAATTCCTTTATGTTTAGCACCCGTTTCACGAACTTGTAGATCCGAAATAATAAAAAGAAAAAGAAAGAGAAAATGTCAATTGCTTGTATGTGTTTATACGATTATTAAACCTTCTAAAGTGCTGGTATTTTTTATATAATGGTTTGTTCTGTTTATCAAAGATTTTACAGGTTTATATAGTATAGTATATACACTTTATTTTTTGTTTGTTTGTCTTTTGAAGTATATAGATGCAAATCTTGTGATTTTTAAATACATTTTTACAATATATATATACAGTACGTAAGATACATTTAGAAATTTTGCTACTGTTATAGTACAATTATACATTAAGTATTTTCTTTAAATATTGATTTTATTGTATAAAAAAATTGTCTTAATGTCATTTGCTATTGAATGTGATAGATGGTATAGTATGTTTTTACGTGCTTTAATCCAAGCAATAAACCAACTTAAGATTTTTGTAATTTCAATTTTTGAAAAATTTTTGAAGTGTACTTTTTACATAGGAATACTGGGCTACCTTTTTGTTTTGATTTTATTATGTTCTATTGTTTAATTTAAATAAAATGGTTTGTTTATTGTTTAAACAAATTTTTACAGAAACATAATTGTACAAAAATATGGTGTCATCATTTATGTTTTTCTTTTGATTTCAAATATTGTCCATTGACATTTCTTTTTTGATAATCGTAATAAACTATAATATTCTATTTAATAATTAAATAATTCAAATTATTAATGTTACATATGTTTAAATATACAAAATTGTTTTGCAGGTATGCACTACTAAATTAATAGTACAACATAATTTTCAGTTAATTAGTTAAATATTCTATGAAACTTAATACTAAAATTTCGATATAACTTTCAACAGTAATGAAACAGTAACGAGCTTCTTTTTAATCAAAAGTGTAAATATAAATTTATTTGTTGAAATCTGAATTTAATTAATTCCAAAAGTGCTATAATCATATATTGTTCAGTAGCTTAATAATTTTCAGGCGTGAACAAAGAAAAACATATCTCCTTAAAATTTAAATCGCGTTTTCGCTCATAACAATCACTCGAAATTTTTTATTTGATTTTTAATTCTTAATCTACAAGTAAATCTCGAAAAATTACAACTAGAATAGCTACTTGCACGTGCATTCTTATCGCATATACAGTTTTTTTCCCATATAGGTCAAAATGTGTATGTGTACCCATAGCCACGCGTCACACGAACAAAAAAAAGAGACGTCATATGAGAAACGTCGAGTTTTATTAACTCGAAGCCTTACAAATTTAATTGAATTTCCCAATGATAATGAATTTAAAAGTACAATTCATTTAAAAGAGGAGCTATTATAAACGTATAAAGGAGCCCAAACGCATTGAGTTTTGTAATTAGAGTAAATAAAAAAGAAACAACAGAAAAATAATAATGAAAATGCGAATGCATAATAAATTCGGTATACCCGCACGAGCTATGAAATATTTAAATTTTGATCAACTTTAAGATTATAAAGAATTGTCTGAAAATATTATTGAAAATTGTATTAGATCACTTTGTGAATTGTTTTTAATTTTAAATTTTGAGAAAACAAGAAACCTCGATTATTAAAACTGTAAATATATTTTAACAATTAAATAGGACAAATGGCTTGAAAATGACTTGTCCGAATTAAGTTCATTATACTTTATTAAGAAAGCAATAAAATATTTTTTATTCAGCACTGAAAGCGATACACATAAATTCGATAAAACGAATATGAAGGAGAGAAAATGTCTCGAATTCATTTTCAAAGCAAACTAATGAATAATGTGCAAAACACGAGTACTGTCGAATATTCCATTTATATCCCATATAATTCCCATGAGCGTTTGGGCCCCCTCCCCTAGCACCGCCGCGGTTAAGTGTACGAAATACGGTATTTCTCCGTAAATGGAATAAATAACAGCGCTCGCGCACGGCTCCGATGAATAACTTAGACTCCGCTAAATATTCGCAGTCGCTCGCTCTCACACAGACCTCCTGACTTATATACGTTGAGACCAGCCAGGAGAAAAGCGCCTAGTCGTTATTATTTTTTTTCTTTTGATACATGTATTTGACTTGCAAAATCAAATTGCACGCAGACTCATTCGAATTTTAGTATTTAAATGTTTTGTTCGTTAATGAATAATTTTGCTGTGAAAATGCTTTATCGTTCATACATTTTTAGCTAGGAAATAATGTTAGAGTTTTGGAAGGGATTTAAAAGGAAAGTGATCGAGATACTCGTTACTTTAAAAATTTATTTAAAGAAAAGAAAACTGAAGAGCTTTTTAAAGACTTTTGAAAAGAACATCAAGAAACAGAGAGATAAGGCTTTCCACTGGCAGCATTCGATTTGAGAAAAGTCGATAAACTATTTGGTCTTGGAAAATTGTTTTGAAAGTCAGCAAAGTTAAATACACAAAGGCGGGTAGTTTTAGTGAAAAGGTGAATTTAACTTTAAGTCTGCAAGAAACATGAAATTAATAAAGGACAATATAGAGCGCAAATAAAATATCGCTATAATTTTTAAACAAAACTAATCATAAAATTTTTGCTTGTAAAAAATACATCTTTTGGTCATCAATTTTACGTTCTATAAGTAATGTCATACAAGGTAAATTTACGTGACCTATGTCTTACGTGACCTTTCTTGTGATACGGAATTTTATGGACTAAAAAAATTGACCATTTTAAGTGATGGGACAATTTATTTTTAAAATTCATAAAATTTTTAAATCTCAGACTTCTATGCGGACTTGGACGTTTATTCTAAAAAAGTTTTCTTTTTAATTTAAAATTCCAGTTTCATAAAGTTTTATTAAACCAAAGACTGTAATAAAATAAACTAGTTCTGTCCATAATTAATTCAAGCTTTAAATTAAAAAATAAAATTAAAACCCACAATTATAAGGTAAAATAATAAATAAATGTTTTTAAGGTAAAGACGAAAATGGATCCAAAACATTACGACCAGCGAGGAACGAAGGAGCCGTAAAATCAAAGCAGGAGAACAGTAAAGACTTTTGCACTATTCGACCGCCGCGATAAACTCGCAAAATCTCACTGATTTATGCCTCTTTCATTTCGCGCTGTAAAATATTTCCCTTTTCCTTCTGTTGCCCCAGCTAATACAGGGAAAAAGCCAGCGCGTGGTATGTATCGAATTAATAAATTATTCAGCGAACGCTTTGGCGAGCTTTGTATTGAATTACTTCTTAGCGTGCTGAATTTATAAAAGCCATGGCGCTCGCATATTAATAAAGAGCAAGAGAGGGGTAAGGTTTATATTTCCTGATGCGTAAATAAATCACACCGGGCAGTCGGAATGAATAAGACATTTTTTAATTCTTATTGCATGGCTATTAAAGAGAGGAAAGAATTGCATTCGTTTAAAAGAATTTTTTTGATTTTTTTACTTTATGAATTGTAAACAAAGGAAGAATAAATAAACTAGAACAAAAGTATAATATAGGTCTTGACGGTCGGTAATTTAATTCAAGCTTCGTTATTTTATCGAGAACTTTAACGGTTTTTCTTTTCGCGTTTGTGGACAAAATTTTAATAGATTGTTTTGTATTCTTGGGACAGTGGAGCGCCAGTGGTATAAACTTTTGTTTCAGAATAAGCCTAATTTGAAAAGTCAAAAGCAGTTCTTCGCTACAAAAGAAGTTTCGCAAGCGCGGAGAAAAAGCTTTTGCAAATAGATTCGAAATTTTTTCCCTGCTAAACTTTACTTCGGCAAAACTTCAATGTTCATCACCGTCTCTCCTCCGGCAAAACTTGCAAATTTAAATAAGCAGAAATTCCTCAACCAATACTCTCATATTGACACAGTTTTTAAAAAGCTCAAAGAATCCTTTACAAATCATCCACTCCAGCAGCAAAAAGTTACGCACCGAAAACCAGCAACTCAGCCCGCCCCGTCACGATTGACACTCTTGACGCATCAAAAGTTCCCGCTCTCCAAAAGTCCCAGCGCGTCCCGAAAGAAACTCGGCAAGATTTATCCCGGTCTCCGGCTTGGCTTGATTAAATTTTGCCGCTGGGATTTCCGTCGCGCCCGACGCTGACAGGCCGTAATGAGCATTATAAATTAATCAAGCCATCGCGGTGGCCCGCTACGACTGCCATAAATATAAAATCGGCCCTCGAATTCGCGCCTGACCGATGAGTTCGAGTTTCCAGCGCTCTTAATTGGCTGCGCGCGTTCACGGTTCATTTACACCGCGGGGTTACCTCCCACTTCGGTTGCGTCACCTCCTTTCGCTCCCTACCTCGGCAACTTCGAACGCTTATAAATCAGAGAGACGCCAGCCGAGAGCTACCGGGCCGGCAGTCTTGCTCTCGATTTTCGATTTCGCTAATTCTTCCGTCGGCACTTATTATCTCGTTTTCCGCGCGCCTGGAGTTGAAGTAAGAAGGAAATTGGGATGTGTGTATGCTGAGTGATCGATGGTTAAAATATTATTGGTGATGAAAGGGAGCTGAGTAGAAGTTTGCGAGATTATAGCTACTGTACATTTTGCGCTGCGATATATAGCATCTGCGGATCCGAACATCTATCTCAGTGCGTGGGCAGCGTAATTCTATGCACGCACAATCAATGTTGGCTCACCCGTCGAAAGGTATATGCACACATGCGCTCAGCTGTCCCGTGTAATTGCGCTTATTAAAGGGCGCGTGAACTTAAGCACTCGGGTGCCTCTCTCTCTATTCCTCTCTGCATGTGTATGTGTCTCTGTGCTGTGTGAGTGTGCGCGTGTGCGTTCTGCATGAGGCACATATCGCTTGAATTTATGCCCGAGTATACGCATACGCGTGCGTTGGATTTACGGGTTGGCGAGGGCAAATAAAGAGTCCGCGCTCGCGTAACACGTTCGGGAGTTATTGATTTATTACAGACTCCCTCTCTCTCTCTCTCTCTGTCCCGCTCTATCTGTCTACAAACGCGCTGGCAGATTCGGCGCAATAATCCGCCAAGCAAGAGTCATTGTCTTATCAGAGAATTCCACATTGACGCTCTCTCCTGCCGATATAACCGCCGCTTAACTACCGCTTCTGTGCACGTGTGTGATATAAGTGTGCGTACGTGTGAATGTTAGAATGTATGTACGTGCGTGGAGTGTGTGTGTGTGTGTGTGTGTGTGTGTGTGTGTGTGTGTGTGAATATGTATGTGTGTGCATATGTATGTGTGTGTGTGTCTGTGTGTATGAGAGTGTGTGAGAACAAGAGAAAGAGAGCAATTCTCGCTCAAGTTCGAACCATTTACACCATCATAGTTCACTTCTGAACAATATCTGCTAATATGTATATTTGTTTGCATTCCCGTTTCGCACTATTACAGTGACTGCTACTCTCAAGGTTTGAGCAAATAATTGAGGAAATGTACTAATTAGTCTATTAGGTTTGTTATAAGCTTCTGTGCGATGAATAAATAAACATTCATGAGAATATGACAAATGTGCTTCATTTTCTCTTTACTTTCTGAATTAGTCTTCTAGCACATATAGCTATCTTTGTATTTCGGCAAATGTTTATATTGATCAATCGGAGCCGCGCTTAAAAATTATTATTTGCGAAAAATCGCGTTAATGTGCGCTAGTGCGACTCTTGTATTTTTTCTCCCTTGACTTCTAGACGTAAGTCAGGTATAAAAAGATCGAGACCGAGTGTTGCAGTTATTTTTTCTTTTTTTTTTTTGCATCATTTTATTTATAGATCAGTATAAATTTAATAGTTATTATTGCACGGCATAAATATGTAAATCTGAGCCTTACATTAGTTTTAGATATCCGAATTGAATTATATTCCTGTAGTATATGTTTTCTGACATCTGTTACTGCGAAAGTAATTAAATTAATCAGTGTAACACAAATTATAATAATTAATATCAAACTGGAACACGCAATCTCGTTCTCCTCTGATTCGTTGATTTTACAATACCATTAGTATTGGTATTATCGGATAGAGGACAACTATTTTAATGTATCAGACTATTATTAGAAATTGCACTTTATATCGATCGAATAAAACTTCGTAATTGCAAATTCATCAGTTTTTATTTTTTTATTTAGTTATTTTTTTTTTTTCAAATCTTGTACATAGTCATACCACGAGTTTAGTCGGCTTTTATATGTTTTATCTTTATTCTGTATAGAAAGTTTGTATACCCGTTTTGATCTTATTATTGCATGGCGAAGCTTGGATTTCAATTCCGTTACACACATTCATCCCCTTTCTACGATTAAATAATATATTATTAGCTGGAATTAGCAGTTTGCAAGATTTTTTCATTCTTCTTGCATTCTGAAAGAAGAATAAATGTTTTTTTTTTGCTTGGTCTCAATCTTTTGCGTGAATCATTCATACAAACTACGTAACGAAAAACGGTCGAAGAACGGTGAAATTCTTGCCTGCCTCTCTTGTCGCGAAAAAATGTAAGGTAAACATAGCGCTATTATATACGTATGTGTATATAAGTGAAACGTTTGTGGTTCTGTTTATGCATAGTGCATATATATTTATAGTGAATTCCGGGTCGCGAAAAGCTCGCTTATGTATATACTCATTAACTCGATATATATGCATATATAATATACATAATATATATGTATATATATTTAAGTATTTATAAAAGAAAAGTATGTTACGCGCGAGTATTTGTTTTTCTTATAAATTCACATAATCTTTTATACGTGTATACGTGATCTCGATGTTTTTACGAGGCATGTATTTCTTTTTTTTATTATGCACTGGGATGTTTTTTTTTTTAATTCTTCTTGCAATGTTTATATATGTATATATGTATGTGTATGAATATATGTAGACATACGCATACATATACATATATGCGAATATCGAATTTATGATCATTACGTGGTTATCAGATAATGCTTGACAAGTTCGGTATTTACACGTGTGATCAACGCACGCTCGAGTTTTCTTTGTCTAATATATTATAGTTCTTCCCACTCTTTTGTTTATATACACGCATTCACGCAAACATACTCGGCTACTTATTTATTAGGAAACTTTTGTGTCTTATTTGTCAGCGAATTTTAGAGAATAATAAATATATGTCTCGGGGCCCGGTACAACACGTAAATGGCTAACGCGCATGTAAAATTTATATAGTGCGCTGCGTATACGCGTTTTATATTTACATATCGTCTCCTTCCCTTGCACTCGTCACATCTGTAACTCTATCTGATTTATCTTTATGTTTTATTATGCGCGTATAGCTTTAAAGCCTCTATATATATAGGGACACGCGACCTGCACCGCGTGAATATATATACATATATATTGGAGCGGATTGTCGTATCTTGTATGTATGTATTTCAAAGTGAGTCCTATTGACGTAAACAAATTTTTCGTTCTTTTTTTTTGTTTATTTTTAATAAGTATTTCATATAAGTAAACGATAAAAAATATGTATCAATTTCTTTTGTTACCTTATAACAATCGTAGTAAATAAGACTATTTGTTAAATTATAAAAGATTAGCGGTAATTCTGAAGCGACGTTATTATTTTTAGAACTTTTTCGGATTTCATTCTGCATAAGTCAAGACACAATTCACAGTAGACTTTAAATTAAGAGTTTTAACTTTCAAAATCAAATTTTCTTTTACATTAACTTATGATGAATGACGGCAATTAAATGTTTCATTGTAAAGTATGACAGAAGAAAAGAAAGTAATCTCCTTGATAATTGCTATAGTTTGCAGAGTTAAAAATGTTAATTATTCAAGACATATTTACTTTTCTTAAACATGTTTGCTTTCAATTTATTTATTTTCTTTACATCGAGCTAATTTTTCTGCCTAGTTCGAGAAATATTAAATTTTCGACCATTAAGAATGGCCAGTATTGATAAGCGGTAGTAATTGACGTTCTTACTCTGCAAAGAAGAATGGAAATAAAAACCATGTCACGGGTGAAAAAAAAGAAAGGGTTCAAGACATCCAGTGGATCTCGAAGGATTGAACGAGTGGAGGCTAGGAGGACGCCGCGGGAGAAAAGAAGTCAAAGGAGAGCGCCTCTCTATAATGCATGCAGCCTGGATGAGTTTCTGAAGTGGCCGTTTCAAGATGAAGAAAAAAAAAAAAAGAAATGAAAAAGCTCGACACGCGTCGCATTGTCAGTGTCAGAGGTTGGGTCAAAGGACTTTGAAAAAGAAAAAATTCTCCACTACTTTACATTTATACACACTTACGAACTTACAAATTTACGAGTGCCGAAGGAGAAATTGTTTGTCCTCTGGCTTCTGAAGTCGCTGCGAAAGTCTGTTCCTTTACCGCTTGGATAGGGTGAGAAATAAAAGTTTTGTCGTCGTCGATTAGAGGAAAATTTGTAGTGAACTATTTGAATTGCAATTGCCTACGTATCAACAGGTTATCATTTTGTAATTTATAGGTTAGTAACACACCTTAATAATAAGATTTAGATGTTTCTAGAAAATTCGATACATTTATATTGATTGCTTAAAAAACTGCAGTCTACTACAAATTTTTAGATGTATTTTATATTTTCCGCTTCTTTAGTCTATTTCACATCGAATATTTCTAATATTTAAAAAGCTGAATTTTTTATTCTAATCGTTTGATAGTTAATTGACTTTCGCATCGCCCTCAGATATTTCATCGTTTTTAGTAAATAAATATGTTTTATGTAATATGAGTTGTCTTGATTAAATTGTTTGTCTTCACGCAAGAATAAAAATTGAAAAAAATAGATACAATTCAACAATAACATATATATTCAATTTCATCAACTATTTATACATAGTTTCTCTCGGTACACGATTGTTATATTTATGCGAGTGATAAAAAAAGAGAAAAATGTGAAACAACAAAGTCTCTTTTTTTTATATACCGTGTATAAAACATTCATGAGTCACCACTGCTAAAGCTGCGGGAACGTAATGCAAATAGAATTTCGAATAACAAACAGTGTATAATATTTTCGATAAATTTTAATGAATCCTATCAGCGTAATTGTTGCAAAACATACAGATATTTTTATATAATTTGAAAAAAGTAAAAATATTTGCAGCAGACGCCTTCGCAATCGGATAATTTTTATTCGAAGCACAGCTCACCAATCCGCAAGTTCGATTAAATTACTTTGAAGAAAATTAATGAGTTTATTGATTCAAATGTTTGTAAAGTTAGACATACAATATCAAAATAATCTCGAACAGAACATTAAAATATAACTTTCTGAATTACTAGAAATCATTTATAAAATGTAAACAAACACAAAACAATTTTCATTTAATTACTTTTATTAATTAATCCTACCTACCTGCGGAATAAAATTAGCAATGTCAACATTTACTTAAAACCATACAACGCTTTTCTCGCGCAAATTAAAAGCAAAGAAAATCATTTGCATCAGTGCGCACACGTATTAATGATTGAAAACAATTAAATTAGCCCGATGAAAAACGTGCCTGTACTACTGAAAATAATTCAACCCTATAAATTCAATTTCCTCATGTTTAGAGAATAGCCCGCGCGAATTTCAATTCCCAAAATGTCTTGAAAAATCGAATTTTTCAATCTCGCGCTCGAAAATCGGGCAATAAAATACTTCAGACCCTTCTCCTTGCCCCTTCCACCGAACCTTCTCAAAATTGCATCGGCCGCGAAAGCTTCATCATTATTTATCCAAACTCATTTCCTCCCGAAATTTCAATAATACACCTCGCGCACGCGTATAGCAGCGAAGCCGGCATAGCGCCGCGCCCGTTCGGAATTTCGAGGCGTTTCTCGCGCTCTCTCTTCCGGGTCAACGAGAAAGAGAGGCACCAGCGCTTGGCCGAGGATGCGCGTATTATATCGTCTGCTAAATATTCATCGTCGCTGGCGATCGCATGAATATTCAAGGAGTCACGGTGCAGCTAGCTCCTCTCTCTCTCCCTCTAGCTCGCTCACGTGCACGCGCGCTCTAGCTCTGCCTTTCTCTTGTTTCTCTCTCTCTCTCTCTCTCTCTCTCTTTCTCTCTCAGGTCATCGCGATACTCGAGGCCCTTTCGATTCGGCCTCTAATTTCTTCGAGCGAAATATAGCACCGTAAGAGTTTATATTTTTTTCTAGTACGTAGTCGACAATTAGTAATTTCAGTAGTCTATTATTAGTAAGTTACGTATGTTCCTGCATAGTTCGCGGATGTAATTTTCGATCAGGTTTTAACTAAAGAAAATAAAGTTTCTATAACAATTTTGTTCATTCAAAATTATCTTCTTAAGTCTCTTAGTAGTAAAGTTGTTAATAATTAGTAAAAAAATTAATAATAATAACTACGTATACCCGGATACTTTCTGCTACTCTAAAATCATTCATTATATATGTTTAATAAAATAAATCTAATTCAGAATGTGAAAATACATTCTTTGGCTCTAAAAACTTAGAGCTTATGGCTGTGCTCCGATATATGAATTATCCAATATCGAAGGTGCAAAGCAGCGCATTTGGTCCGAGCTCGAAAATAACGGCGCCGTATACACCGTAGTAATATTTATGCGCTTGCGGAAAGCAAGATAATGGTATTTTGAATCCCTTTATGATTGATAGGTTCTATTAAAATAGACGATAAGGAGAAAATTTCTCTCGCCTTTTTCAAATAATTCAATCGCATCCTTCGCGTCTGACTAAACATTACATTTTCTACTTAATTTTGCAAATATTATTTTTTCATATTTTTAGTGATTAATTTTATTTCGTGACTTTGGAAGTGATTATTTTACCATTTTCTTCTTTCCGCAAATGATTTATGCTCAAATTTTAAATCAACGGTTTCGAACGAGTCGACGTCGATTGCCTTACACTGTCTTTTGTATTGCCCGCATACGGATTAAGTTTTACTATTTTAAAAAATGGTCAATAAACCAATATTCATTTTTTATTATTTGTTCTCTGTTTTTATACCGTATCTTATATACTCATTTAAAGTTACGGTGTCTACAATGAGATGAAAGCTGTAACACACGAGAATACATATTTCTACAATTGGTCCAGAGTATTAAATTATGTAACGTTTGTCCAAGTACTATTGTTTTTATTTTAATATTTATCCGTTATTTTTAATTACTCTTAGTATTCATTTCATGAATCTTTTTCATTATTCCGATGATTAATTTTCATTTTTTATTTCTAAAGAAATCCAAGAGAAGTTAGTTTTTTGAATAATTCTGAGATAGAAATAACGCCTTTAAGAAAATACGACGCCACTCGCTCGATTAATATATATTAATATTTATATGTATATTTTTTTTCTTCACAATCCCTCATTTAATTTCTTAATCGCTTAATTAAATTTACATTAGAATACTTTACACGCAAGATCTACGTTAAATTTCGATGTGCTTTGAAAATCGCTTACGAGAAGTTGTTCTCTTAATGCATCTCTCTCACACTATTTTCACTCTGTCCTGCATTTTTTTTTTGTTTATCGTCAGCCATAGACGGACGAGTGTATCTACGAACACCGTGGTTATAGGAACCGTCTTCGTTCTCCTCCTCAGTGGTCCTCATTGGCTCTGCTGTCTGGGAATAGGGAACGAAGAAAAGCAAAACGAAAGGAAAAAGAAAATCTCTTCTTCAAAGTACACTGCTACTCCTAATCTCGACGCTCCTTCACTCTCGATTTCGAAGACAAAGGCACCGTCTGCCTCGATCTTTTTTGCTTTTTCTTCTCCTCCTCCGATCGACTGACTTCGCTTTCTTTCTATTCCCGCTCTACCTCTCATTCGTTCACTAAATCAAGCGCTCTGCATCTTCCACGCGGGAGATATACTCTGAGAGGAGGGAATTATTCGAGAGAACGACGGACGGTTTTTGCACCCTCGCGGCTCTCTCTCTCCTCTTCTCTCTGAATTTACCTAATTCTCGTCGTTCCTCCGGGGGAAAAGGGAGCGTGAAGCCTTTGCTCTCGCACTCCCTGAAAATCTTCTCCGACAGTAACCCTGGATTTTCCGACTGTCGGGTTCCCTGCCTTTCTCGCTGTCCGTATCTCCACGTTTTTCAGTCGTAAGATCAGAATTTCCCATCCACATTTTATTTTTTTTTTTGGATGTGTCTACTAGGGTTAGGTAATGGTGCTCATCTGGAAAAATTAAAAACAAGAATTTCGTATTTTAGATAAATGTGCTTAGGATAAATTGTAATATGGTATTAATGTAATAAGTATCTTTATTATGCGATTTAGGAGAGTATGCTGACGAAATTTTTTCTGACTAATAAATAAATTGACAATTTATATAGATCATTTAAAAAACAAAATTAATAAGTCTTAAATTTTATGTCATGAATATTAAAATAATATCTAAATTAGAACAATGTTTAAAACACTAGTTATATTAAAAAAAATCTTATAATTAATTAGGGTTTTATTTAGTCTAGGATTATAAAAATATATTTAACCCGTTAAAGCCGAAGCCCTCTTACTTTAGAAAAAGTAACTATATTTTCTCACATTTTACTTTGACATGATCCAAATTAAGGATTTCCATAGATTTTTTCGCTTAGAAGGCCGCAAACAATGAGTTTGAAAGTGGGTTCGAAAAAATTCTTTAAAAGTTTTGAAATGAACTGCTGCATATAAACGAATTTTAAAAGCTATGAGTTCTTAATATTCCTCATTACAAATAAAGTCTAACTGTTGGAATAGAAAAAAAATTTGTTACTCTATTCTTTTTCAGTGAAAATAGTATATTACGCACCTACGGAGGAAAAATAAAGAATGGCTTTCTTTATTTCCTTCCGTGGTACGTATACTATTTTTTACCATACCCGGGCCGAAAATACTACTTTCGTGATTTTGGACCGGGAGCGAAAGTAGTACTTTCGCTCCCGGCTCAAAATCACGAAAGTGTTACTTTGGTGAAAAATAGTATGGTGAAAAATAGTATACGCAC
>UELX01002692.1:0-28863 GCA_900480035.1 Eupelmus urozonus
TGCGATGGCCGGGAATCGAACCCGGATCAACTGCTTGGAAGGCAACTATGCTGACCATTACACCACCATCGCACCATGTTCACTTAACCTTAAATATTCTTCAGAAGGGAACCGTATTAATCCTGCTGCATAATAATCTTGTAAAAATGTTAAAATTATTTGAAAAATCGTAAAAATGATAAAAATATTAGCTACAGTAGTAAAAATATTTTTGCTACATTATTCAAAATTAAAGTATTTTATTTATTTTTTATGTCGGTTTTAAAGTGTAACTTATATTCTATAACGTTGTTAATTCTGATAAATAATTTAGACTAGAAATTGCTATTTTTCAAGCAGCTTCATAATTTATAACTATTATTTTAAAAATAATAAATATATTAACTAATTATTTAGTAATGATTAATTACGTATATATATACTTTAACAAAAGTTTTTTGAATAAGTTTTATATTTTAAATGATATTTAAAAAAATATATTTTAAATTAAAAAAGTGACATTTTAACTACATTGTAGTCTAATCGTGCATTAATTCATTTTTTACTTCAAAGTTATTTGAACTTTTAAGATTTAGATTATATACATATATCGAATGCAATCCAATTAATTAAAGTGATGGAAATTTAAAAAAGTACTTAATAAAATTTAATTTATTCTAAAATCAACCCATTTTAAAAAAATAAATCTATTGCATTCGTTTTTTTTCCATTACCCAGTTTTAATTAATCTTAATAAAAACTTAAAGTACAATGCATGGTGCTTTGCAATCTTGTATTTTTTCTCAGCGTGAGTAATTTCATATCTTATCAGTGAAAAATCGTGGTGGCATTATAAGCCGGTTATATCTTCTTTACCACGTGTTTAGATGCGACATATTATTAGTATATAAAATTTCTTATTCATTGTTGGTAGCGATTGCATAACTTAAGTTTGTTTAGTAATGTACATACTTAACAAAAATTGAGAATTTTATCAATTTTTTTGGTATTGTTTGTTAGTGTATTATTAGCATATTATTAGATAAAATACTACAAAATTATCATTATAAGATTTGTTCTCTTTATACTTATTTATTATAGATAAAGAAGGTAAATAAATCATCGTTACTAAATGCATAAAAATAAAATCTTTAAAATATATTTTTTTAAAATAAATTAAAGATTTATATTATCAACATGGAAGCTGTAATGTTTATCGACATTATAATCGTATAATTATCTTAAATAAAAAATATAAACACGGTCACTAAAAGTACCATCTCCTAAAAATCTTTGAAAGAGGTGTAGAATAAATTATTCATAATCATTCGTATTTTTCCGCAAAAGTTCAAGAAACTAGTTTTAAGTTCGTAAAGCGCAAGTTGATCACCACTGACGCTTCCATGCGCGCAGCCTATATGTGCCAGTGACTTTTCTCTTCGGATAGCAGTCGGCGTAAAACCGTCCGAGCATCAACATGCTGATTTAGTAACAGTTCGATTTACACTTTCCTCTTATTTGTAACTCGAAGTGAGTTGCTTCAGTTACATTTAACGATATAGTTTTACTAAAATTTAATTCTTTATAATTACGATAGGTTTACTAATATATATTTTATTTAAAAATTTTGGGTTTTTGGTGCCTTTTAATTATTTAGTTATTATTGGTGGTAGAGTAATAGTGATTGCAGTATAATACAGTTTTACAAGTGGTTTTTTTAAAAGTGAAATTACATACTACGCCGCAAAGAGAACGGAGTTTGACGTATAGCAATTTCAAGGTGAAATCTTAAAACATCGGTTGATCGGTTAACATAGATCGAGTTGCTGGACTAAATCTTGAATAGCGCAAAAAGTTTACTATATTATCCATATTATCTGTGACCCGTTTGGATTTTTTTAAAAGCAACCATGGCAGCAGCAAGCGAACTGATAGTTTCAAAAGATATTCCGGATATCGAGGTAAGAGATCGGCAACTTTTTTCACCGCTATATCCGACACAATAAGTTATCCGCGCGCAACGCTTATTACAATAATTTGAATTTATAAATCTATATTCTAATTATCATAATTCCTACTTTTTTAAAAGAATTTACTTAGCATGGATCCAAGACTAAAACCCTACGCTAACTTGGTACCGTCGACTCAAACAAAACAAAATAAGAAGCATTGGAAGAGGAATATTCATTCAAAGTGCGACGTAAGTAATCTCACAAAATTTTGGACTCCCTCAAATACGCGCGCGTTAGTTCATTGTAGACTCAACTTTAGAATAGATCATAGCAAATGATTCACGTGAGCAATTGCTATATCGCTTTAGCACTATATAGCCAGCGTGTGCTTTAAGACCCGAATTAATCAAGTGAATTAATTGCAATTCGCTGTTTACTAAAATTATAAAGTATAAATAAGTATAAGGAAATGTAAGAAAGTATTAAAGCATGTTGATAAAAATGTAAAAGAAGAGCACAGTATTCAGCGTTATTAGGGTTCTATTCAGTTGTGCTAATGCGCATTATTTTATATATATAGCTATAGAATTGCGCGTAAAATGAAAAGTTAATTTTATTTAATACAGAATAGACCCCCTAAATTTTAGTTGTTTTTATTTATTTATTTTTATTTTTATTTTTTTTTACATAGTTTCTTACATTTGATTATAACTGATAATATTTTTTTATTAGTTTCTTTTATTTATTTTCATTTATTTACATTTCAATTGTTGGAAAATACTGTAAACAAATATCTAAACTTGTTCAGTTTTATTGTACGCAAGTTAAAATGATTGTATAAAGAATTTAGAAAACGTAAGAAAACTTTCAAAAAAGGTGTAAGGAGACAACAAAAAGTAAGAGAATGTAAGAGAAAGTAAGAAAATGAAACTTCAAGAAATAAAACATACAAATTTCTTACATTTTCTTATAATTTCTTACTATTTAATATACTTTATTCAGAAAAATGTAATGTTTAAAAGTCTTATCTAATTTTGCATAATTTGTTACAATAAAAGAATCAACAGCAATTTATTCACTCAATGAAAAAGCGCGTTTGCTCATGACCTTAAATTTCAAACAGTTAGTCAATATAAACAATACTCTATATGCACTATTAAATTTTTTCATATAAAGTAAACACACATTCTTTTATTTTTATAAAACGCATTACACAGTTTTTCTTTATTCATATTGATAAAATTGAACGTGCCTTAAACTAAACAATAAAAAGTACTTCTTTTTACTGTTCTGGGAAAAAATAAAAGTAATACATGCACACTTAAAATATTTTCTTCCGAAAAAATTCTACATTAATTTAAGGCATTTTTAATCAAGATACTTTTAAAAGAAAAGTTTTTGTAACTTTACATATTTATTTTAATTATTAATAAATTCAATAAAAATTCATTTATTATCTAATTGAATATTTTCTATTTATTTTCATTTCTATTTCTTCAAATTATATCAAAATAGTTTATTATTTCAGCTGCATCTCGGGATTAGAGATAATGTAATAAAAAAGGTTCACGTGAGGCAACTGATTTCAATGACCCTGTTATCATAACACGGATGTGTTTAAAATATAAACTTTCAATCTTCTGACCTTATTCCGTTCTAAAAAAGAATTTTTATCAATCTTTTTCTTAAACTCATAGTTATTAGTATTTAAATAAATAAAAACATACTGCAAATAAAAATCATTTCAATCATTCCTCTACCACAGTAAAACCTTACAACTCGTGCTTATTACTACAACCTTAATCCCCAAATACTTAACAATAAAAAACTACTCAAAATGCGCTCCATCAATCACCAATCACTAAAACTAAAAAGTCATCCTCCCATTCACCATCCTCCAAACTCATCAATAACTCCTCTCTTCCGCAGAGCTGCCTACCTCTAACGAAAAACTTCGACGACATCAAGCACACGACTCTAAGCGAGCGCGGAGCTCTCTACGAGGCGTCCCGCTGTCTTAAATGTGCCGACGCTCCCTGCCAAAAGTCATGCCCCACGCAGCTGGACATCAAGTCCTTCATCACCTCCATAGCTAATAAGAACTATTACGGCGCGGCACAGGCCATTTTCTCGGATAATCCGCTGGGACTGACATGCGGTATGGTCTGCCCTACCAGCGATCTTTGCGTGGGTGGATGCAATCTGTACGCGACCGAGGAGGGACCGATTAATATTGGAGGTCTTCAGCAGTTCGCTACGGATGTGAGTAGATTTTGCGATTTCGGGAATGCAATTTGTGATTTTATGTGACTAGATAAATTAATTTTACGTGAAAGTGATTGTTTTCGCTATGATTGGAGTGTACGAGTTGAATATGGATAAATAAAAGCAATTAAAACTATATTCAAGAGAAGGATAAAATATAATAAGAGGAGATTCTGAGTGATGAAAGAAAAAATTGCCAGTTAAAAGTTGATATTGATAAAATAAATATTGACAATCTGAAATTTTTTAAATTATATTGTTACTATCACATTATATCAATTATATTTTATTGTTAGTATCATATTATTTTCGTATAAAAAATCAAATGGATTTTGAAAAAATAGACCTAAACGATTATCTCGGGAAGCCACAGATATACATTAAGATAAATACTTATATTTAAATACATATAAGAACACTTTATATCGCATGATTTCGATGATAAAATAAAGTTTCATTCTGCTTCTTATCATCAGATACATCGATCGATATTATCAAAATTATCATTGAACTCTAATTGATACTAATCAATAAACGTTCTTATTTTGTGTAAGATTTCATATTTGTTAAAACTAATATTATCAAGAATTCAATCAATTGCAAGCTGCAATGATCAACATGACTGTTTTGTCTTTCTAATGATCTTCATATGTACGAACTAATGAATGACTAATTCTGATATAGAATGAAAAAGTGCAATATTTTTTTAATTTTTTAATAATTGCGTAACAAGTTAACTTTAAAAATAATAAACTTTTTCATTATTTAGTTTCTTTGTTTCAAATAAAATTATTATTTAATTATTTTTTATTAATTCCATACATATCAATTTTTTTTTATATTGGTAAAATTTTGCAATAACATAGATTTGACAATACAAAAAAGTTTAATTTATTAATTTGCTAAGATCATTTATAAAAATTATTCTTTATCTAAAAAACTAACTAAGCACTATTCTAGATTATTAAACTACTTCTCATTATTTCAGATATTTAAACAAATGAACATACCGCAAACGCGAATACCCGGCCAGTCAGTACCGCACTCTAAGACAAAAATCGCCATGATCGGTTGCGGCCCTGCATCTCTATCCTGTGCCACCTTTCTGGCTCGCCTGGGCTACGACGACATTACAATATTCGAAAAGCAAAAGTACTTCGGCGGTCTGAGTGCTGCTGAAATCCCGCAGTATCGTCTCCCCTTCGACGCCGTCTCCTTCGAGGTGGATTTGGTCAAAGATCTGGGTGTGAAAATCGAGTTCGGCCGGGAGTTATCGGTCAATGATCTTACCGTTAAGGTTCGTATTACTCATCTAAAATATGTATCTAATTAACTAGAAATCACCCGAGGTATTTAAAGAAAAATAAAAATTATGAAAATTGCACGGAATTTTGCAGAAACTAAAAGATTCCGGCTACGAAGTTGTCTTCCTCGGTTTTGGCCTGCCGGAACCCCACACGATTCCCATTTTCGAGGGTCTCACGCAGGAGATGGGCTACTACACGTCGAAAAGCTTTTTGCCAGCTGTTTCCAAGGGCAGCAAGCCGGGCATGTGTGCCTGCAAATCGACTGGTTTACCAAATCTTTACGGCAATGTTGTTGTATTGGGCGCTGGCGACACAGCTTTTGACTGCGCGACATCTGCTCTGAGATGTGGAGCCAAAAAGGTCTTCGTCGTTTTCCGGCGGGGTTTCACCAACATTCGCGCCGTTCCTGAAGAGGTATGTGTGCGAGGTTTTATCGGAAATATTTTTAATGTTTTTCATCTGGATGCGAATCGTACGTCATTTGCTTGCAAGATGATTTCTGCGTAAAAAAATCATCTTATCAAGTTTTTATCAAAAGGAATTTCTATGAAATGTTCTTTAGAACGTAGTGAAAATATTAAATATTAGTAGTAGTGTTTACTTTATAAACGCCATTGAAAACTAGTATTTTTAGAATTAATATATATATATATTTTTTTTTGTTTTTTTTATAGATGGAATTGGCCAAAGATGAAAAATGTGAATTTATTCCATTTGCGTCGCCAAAGAAAGTCATTGTCAAAGGATCAAAAATAACTGCCATAGAATTTTATAGAACAGAACAAGATGAAAACGGAGAATGGAAAGAGGATGAAGATCAATTGATAAGATTGAAAGTTAGCTTTGTTATTTCGGCATTTGGTTCTGGCCTTTATGACGACCATGGTAATTATGCTTTTATTTAATCTGTTATCATTAAATACCCAGAATATTAACTTTAATGAGTTTATTTTTATAGTAAAGAAGGCGATAGAACCCGTCAAATTAAACAGGTGGGGTACTCCAGAAGTTGACGGAAATACCATGACTACTTCTGTTCCCGGAGTTTTCTGTGGTGGTGATCTCGCTGGCGTCTCTCAGACGACCGTTGAATCAGTTAATGATGGAAAGACAGCTTCTTGGTTCATTCACAAATATATTCAGGTATAGACTATCTATAATTTTGTTTTATAAATTTAGCATAAAGAATATCTGTTTGGGTGATGATTCTTTGAAAGACTCTCACAAATTGACAATTTTTCGTACATTTGGCTGAGTATGATTGTAGAAAGATAATTTGCAATATAACGAAGTTGAAATATTTATAGGAGTCCCATGGTCTCACAGTACCAAAAGAACCTCAACTCCCAAAATTCCACACACCCATTGATGAAGTTGACATTAGCGTTGAAATGTGCGGTATTAAATTCGAAAATCCATTCGGCTTAGCATCGGCTCCTCCTGCGACGACTTGCGCAATGATACGCCGATCTTTTGAAGCTGGTTGGGGCTTTGCTGTCACTAAAACTTTCGGATTAGACAAGGTAATGTTAACCCAAACAATTGTAATTTTGAAAAACAGTCATAACTTATAATAATTATTGATAATATATTGTTTTAAATTATTATAGGATATGGTTACTAACATATCACCACGAATCGTTAAAGGTACTTCAGATGGTCATCATTATGGACCAGGACAAACTAGTTTCTTGAATATTGAATTAATTTCGGAGAAAACAGCTGCTTACTGGTGTAAGGGTGTTACAGAGTTGAAAAAAGATTTCCCGACAAAGGTAAAATATTTAAAGGGAGATTCATAATTTTTCACAACAAAATTATTAAAAAAAAATCAATGGTTCTATAACGTTTTCCATTATTCTTTTCTTAAACTAATATATTTAATATTATTAAAATAATCATATAAAAATTAATGCAATTTATATTAATAACTTTTATAAATTTAGATTGTAATCGCTAGTATAATGTGCACATATAATAAAGAAGATTGGACAGAATTAGCAAAAATGGCACAAGATTCCGGAGCTGATGCATTAGAATTAAATTTGTCATGTCCTCATGGCATGGGCGAAAAAGGGATGGGTCTAGCTTGTGGACAAGTAAGTTTATCGATAAAAACTTAATATCATTGAAAATTAATATAAAAAATTACAATTTTTTAATTGAATCTATTTAGTAAATCCATTTAATGGAGCAAGCACCATTTTATATTAATTTCTCAATTCTCCTAAATCATCGTCTATTTTCGAGTAGGATCCAGAATTAGTGAGAAATATTGCAAGATGGGTAAAAGCGGCTATTACAATACCTTTCTTCGTCAAATTAACACCGAATATAACGGATATTGTTTCAATTGCCAAAGCCGCATACGAAGGTAATATTCTTTAAAACAGTTAAAATTACATTAAAATCTGTATTATTTAAAATTTTAATTGTATTTTTTAAATGATAACCATTAAATCATTAATAAACATTTGTCATATTAAATAATATAAATACTTATGCAGGTGGAGCTGACGGAGTATCTGCTATAAACACGGTACAAGGCCTCATGAGCGTGAAAGCCGATGGAACACCCTGGCCAGCAGTAGGACCCAAAAAAGCCACTACATACGGAGGTGTCTCTGGTAATGCAACACGACCAATGGCTTTGAGGGCTATTTCCAAAGTAGCGCAGGCGCTTCCTGGATTCGCTATCCTTGGTATCGGTGGGGTTGATTCCGCTGATGTCGCTTTACAGTTCCTACAATGCGGAGCAACAGTTCTACAAGTATAGTTAAAATAATAAATATACATTAAAATTATTAAATTGTTAAATTCGTTAATCGTTATATTTATTAGCGTAAAAAGTATTCAAATAATCTTTACGTGACATTTTAATTTATCTAATAAATTGGGAATATGTAAACAGATTGCAAAATTTTTATAAAAATTCTAATCAGCTATTAGTTAGGTACAATCGATTAAAAGTTCGTTTGCCCCAGGTTGGAAGTGCCATACAAAATCAAGATTTCACGCTTATCGATGATTACGCAACGGGCCTGAAAGCTTTACTGTACCTAAAAAGTGTGGGTCATTTGAAAGATTGGGATGGACAGAGCCCGCCAACACCAAAACATCAGAAAGGCAAACCTGTTTCTCTTCAACATGCTTTAGGAAAGGTAAGATACTATTTTCCTCTTCTCATGCACAGCTAATTTCACAATATACATGATTATTTAAAGATTCTGAACTTAATATTCTACATTCCCTTTATTTTGATCTACATTCCTTTTATAGTGGTGCATATAACTATAATATAAAATATGATCGAAATTTTTTTAGTAGTTACCAAAAAAAAAAAAATGTATCAAATTTATAAATAATCTTTTTTGTTAATTTTCTGTTCTAACAATAGCAGGAATCTACTTTTCTCATTAAATATTTAATAATGAAAATATTAACCTGGCATGCTCTAGCTTTATGTTTAAACCAGAAGATAAAAAAATATTTTGATGAAATTGATAATTATGTACAAAAAATGGATCTTTTTAATCATAGATAACAGAGTAGCTTTTACATTATCTTAATATGCATATTTAACTTATTTAATACTTAAATAATACTAAAAATTATATAAATTTGTTGATAATTAAATAGAATAATAAATTAAAATTCTTATAGACGATTAGTTTTGTTTTAAAAATCAAAGTAGTAAATTATTGAAACTGTATGCTTTCGTAGACTAAAACTGAGTTACCTGTAATTTCATAGCTACAGATTACTGCAATGAATGTTTACTGTGACTGCAGAGACAATTAATACATTATTAAATTTCGTTAAAAAAATATTTTTGACAGAACGTACCGTACTTCGGTGAATATCAGAAACTGAGAGAAAAGAAAGCTGCAGAAATCAAAGAACAATCGAATCTTTTGGAAATCGATTTAGCGCCAACGAGACCGGCGCCAAACCCGGTCCAGCCTGTACCCGCTGTCAAAGATGTGATTGGAAAAGCATTGCCGCATATCGGCACGTACAATCAGCTCGATAACAAAAAGCAAGTCGTTGCTCTTATTGATGACGTACGTATTATATAGATAAATTTATCGCATGCTTGATTAAAATTATGCGTGTAAGCAAAAAAAAAAAAAAAAAAATGATAAAGATATTGCATACTTGTAATTGATAATTTTTTATGTATGTTATATACATTTTATAATTGACTTCTAGGACATGTGCATAAACTGTGGCAAATGCTACATGGCCTGCGCTGACTCTGGTTACCAAGCCATTACATTTAGCAAAGACACGCACATTCCCAAGGTGACGGATGACTGCACCGGATGTACACTTTGTTTATCTGTTTGTCCCATCATCGACTGCATAACGTGAGTCTTGCAAATAATTATATCGAAGAAAATATAAATTATGCAATTATTCATTATCGCACAATTATATTGTTACAGAATGGTACCAAAGAAAATTCCGCATGTTATAAAGAGAGGAATTCCTCCAAAAGGTGTATCTTATGAACTACCAACAACATCCTAGATCGTGAGCTGCGAAATTAACATTTAAATAACTTTTTAGATAATTTATTATAATTAAGTAAAACATAAACAAATTTATTTTGTTACTATTCAATTGTTATTGTGTATGATTTTATTGTAAAAGAAAACTTACTCAATGTATAAGAGTTTTTATATATCAATTTTAAAAAACAAGCTTACACAATTTATTAAAATCTTAACAATATCAACAGTAAATTTTTTAATAATTTTAACCAGCCATTAATTGATTTTTAAGAATAAAAGTAACAATAGTTTAATTTAATTATCATTTACATCTATCTGTAATAAGCTAATTTAGTAAGCTTAAAGTTATTAGAAATGGAAATATAACTAATAAATTTAAAAAATATATACCTATGTACATGTTAAATAAGATGAGCAAAACTTAAAGATAAAATATTTAGGTTTTGAAAAGTTACAAAAAAGATTGATGCTTCTAAATAATTTTATTCAATATAACTTATAAATTTAAATAACAATGTTTAACAATATGACTTAGAGATCTGTGATCACAAGGCACAGAAAATATAACAATAAATATTCACAGCATTATCAAAATCAATATGCTTGAATATATCAAAAATTTTACAGGAAATCTGGACTGTCAAACCACTGCCACGTTTTATTTTGAGAGTAATCATAGCTGTACTCTATGCATTTGTTATTTGATATTCTCGAGCTGAAAAATACAATATTTTTATGAAAGAGAAAAATATGAAATAACATTTTTAACAAAACTATTATTTTTTTAAAGAAATCGAATCCTTATAATTTATATGCTAATCAAAGTTATATATAGTTGGTGAATAAGTATAATTAACATTAACCCGTCAAACCTAAAAAGGTCCTGGAGGACTAATTAATTTAAACGCTGTATAAACTAATAATTTTATATTTTTATCCGTTCAGTCGTATTCGTATAAAAGTGATTTTTAATAAAAATTCATTTTTTTCAATTATTTCGTTATTTAACATTTTTTTTAAAAAAAGAATCAAAGTAACAAATTTTTTAATTGAAAAAATCAGTACCAATTAATGAACTTTATTTTTGATGATCTATGCGAAGAATTATAGTTATCAAAGTTAATTTCTATGCAATCGTTCACTTCCAAAACGTATAATGGATTTTTTAGATCCTTTTTTAAAATTATACTGTCGGGCATTTTTAACCATAAAAATCTATGGTAATTCTTAAATTGGACCATTTTAAAATGTGCAAAAATATAGTCACTTTTCTAAGATTTCAAGTTTTGTGGTTAACGGGTTAACGAAACAATAATCACCAAAACAAACCTAACGAAAACTATCTATTAAAAAGTAAAGTCCGTTTACCTTCCATATCTCACACAGTGTGCAGGATGCTCTTCTTTGAAGCACTGGGGCCTGAGTATGTTGTAGTAAGTGAGGCCAATTTTGGTGGCCACCAGCGAGCGAGCCTGCTTCAAGCAGTGGTAAAACGCATTGTCGCACTGGCAATGAGACCTGCAATTTTACGGAGCCGCATAAAAAAAGGGAACATTTTTATTTGCATACACATTACCATCGGCAAGTGCCTTAAATAACCGTGCCTTTATCACAGGCCATAAATTCCAGCGGGGCTCCGAAATTCCGAGCGTTTTACGCAAGAAACAGCGAGCATGCTCACGGAAAAATTAGCGTGCGATGAAAAATGCATGAGAAGACCCTGCATACCTGGTGAAAATGCCGTTGTTTTCCAAACCATAAGCCGAGGTTCCAGCCTCTAGACTGATGCTGCACCGATCGTGATCCCGGCAGCAGCGATCGGTTGTCGCAAACACTCCCAGAGCATTTTCGTGCTCGGCAGTGTTGCCCGCACCGCACCATTCAGTTCCTGAAGCAAGTGATTTTTTTTCAAGGATGATGAAGATTTTTTTTTTAGATTTGGGATGGAATTAAAGTTGTCTGTAGAATGATAAATCGCGAGCGCGAAATTTCCCAGATGCATCGCGGGGAAAATTCAAATTGCAAACGCGCTTACGGAAGAAATACCCACGCGGTTAACATAGATTGACATCATCTGCGTCTTGATTTTCTCGCGGAACAGTGTGTAATTATCGGGATAATTGAGAGGTGTGCGCGCACCAAAATTATCTAGATACAAAAAAAAAAAAAATATTTTTTCATTTCTTCTCGAAGATTGTGTGCGCAGTAAAATCGACGAAAAAAATTCAAAATCCTTGACCCGAGTCAGACGATTCAAAGCATTCGAAGGCCTTTTCATAAAAATTGATAGTTATGTTGACCGGTTCATGGCCACTGAATAGGCAAAAGTTATGGAAAACCGTATGCCTGCAGCGTTTTTTTTCCAAAGAGAGAGATTGCATCGAGATTGCGACAATGTTGTAATAAGCGCGCCGCGTGTATATAGGCGTTTACAATAATCCTTGTCATTTGTTGATAAAGCCCATTTGTCAAATTTTTCTCTTTTGCATCTGCGTTAAAAGTTATTAGCGTTTGCATAGTTGAATAAACAAGAAGTGAAAGTCCAGCGCTATTAAATTTAAAGGGAGGTTAGAATTATTCATATTCTTTATTTTAAAACTTTAAGTACCTATCTATGTATACGTAATTAGGCTTTGTAAGACTATTTTATAGATGACACAATAAAAGTTTCGCGGAGTTACTGGTATAATTATGTTTGTAGGATTAATTTATTCTGAGTAGATACGTAAATGCATAAATATATGCTGAATTATGTTGTATAATTAATGAGAATTTTATTGGTCACAAATTTCAGAAATCTTTTGAATATTTACTTATGTATTTTTTTTTAATTGTTAAAATAAATAATAAAATATATAATGAATTTATGATGCAAATAACTTAAAACTAGTGGATAACGAATTCTCACGTACAAGAGTATCATGAATATCTGTCCATTAATGGACAATGTATACAATCAGTTTGTAGTCATTAATCTCAATTAAATTAATTATCACCGTTACAAAGAATCTACTTAACAAAGAAGTAAATGAAAAACATTTCTTTATCTTACTAAATCACAGTAATCGCATACATATTAAGCAAACAATAAAAATCTTTTTTTAAACCGACGAGAACCTTAGACTCCCCGTGTAATAAGATATATTTAACTCAAATCACAAACAATAAAACTATTTTTTTCCGAAAGTACTTGCTTTGTTTTATTTCAGCCGGAAATTTACCGCCAAACATCATTCTGCGACAAGCCGCGGCCTTAAAGTAGCAAAAGTTAAAAAACCCATAAATATGTAAATGGATAATCGTCCAGTGTCGTCTGTAAATTCAGCATTTTCAGAAAGCTTAGTTATTGCTCGTACAGGATTCGGAGCATTATTGTATAATCTTCAACATAATATCAGCGTACAGGAAAAAAATCGTAAAACAAGCATAAAACTACGCTAAAATTAAATTTTTAATTCGCAGTGATTTAAAGTGACTCTGGAGATCTGCCTCATATAATCAAGGGGCATTGTCAATGATTAATTTTTTTTTAAATTGATGCAGTCAAATTGACTTAAGTTAAGTAAAATTAAAAGTAAAAACTTAGTAAAATACCAATAAAGTAATATTATATAATATTTATTATATACAAGTAAGTAAGTAAGTTTATATGTAAGTATGCATTTCTTATTGTTTTTTTTTCGTATATTTAAAAACTAGCTGAAGCTACTAAAAATTATTCTGAAATTACAAAAAAAATTTGTTTGTCCTCAGGCCGCAAAATGAATTTTTTCGTCCTGTATAGAGGTCGGAAAATACTAAATTAGAGGCTTAGGCCGCAAAACTCATTTCGCGGCCTGTGGCCAAAAAAAAAAAAAAAAAAAAATATGCTACCGCGGATGCACATTTTGCACCTTTGATGCATAACGTATGCGTTGACGACCCTCACGTTTTAGCGGTTAACTAAAAATATAAACGTCTTAAATTAATTAGCCCTAACTACTTCATTTAATTCTTACATCTGAACAACAACCTTTCAAGCAATCTTTCTGCTAGCACAGTTTAAATAAAAATCGTGCGCCGCACATATCCCTACCTGGATAAATAGCCTCGAACTTGTCCCCGATATTATTCAGCACATCTCCAAATGTACCCCTCACCTTCGAGCCAATGTGACTCTTAATCCCGCTGATTATCGAGTTAATTGCACCTTTAATGGTACCCTCATTCTGGCTGCCCCCCTTATCAGACTCCTGACCCCATCCAAACGGCACCATCACAGCCTTGATAAACCTCTCAAACGGCGTGAGATAAGTCGTCGCCGCACTCTTATCTCGTTTTAAGCTGTTGCCACTTCCTCCATACAAATCAGCCTCTTCCTCGCCGCCGATCCTGTCCTCGTATTCGAAGCCATAGTCACCGAGCTGGGCGTTTGGGTACACGTCGGGCGAGATCGCGTCGTCCTCGAACTGGCAGCTAACGTGAGACGCGAGCAGGAGGAAGGCCAGCAAGTGATAACCGAGGATGCGCCAAGTCATGGTTTCTCGCGCCTCCTCTGCAGATATGGTTTTATTTTATTTTTTTTATGCTCAAAGAGGCTGCGATGCGTTATTTGGTGAATATGCCTCCGTTGAAAAAAAAAACACGTGAAAAAGAAACACCTGAAAATAACATACAAAATTTTCAGGTGCACTTTGTTTTTTTCACGTCTTTCTTTTTTCAACGGGGATGACCCCGACCGAGTGTGCGAATAGTGGACGGACGCGTCGATGAAAGGGACATGATATTTTATGGAGGAAGTTTTAGCTGATTGATTTTTTAAGATGAGGTCCGATGTGTGAGAGATTGATTTTTTGGATTTATGCATATTTATGAGAGATAGGCGATAGGATGAAGTCTGAATACGTGCGCGCGTCAGCGTGCAGCGTGGAATTTCGAAGAAATTTTAGTGAAGTCAGTTTTTTTCGTTATGGTAATTATGCAAATTACGCGTCGGGATCATCCTAATTGTGTAATTTTTCTTTCTGAGGAATTAAAAGATTACCGATCTTGTTAATTATGGCTTTGACGGACGGGCGATAGTTTGAATAGGACTGTTTAGGAATATGATAGAGATATTAACACGAATAAAAGGCTTTTTCTAAATATATCTTGAATGTATGTTAATTGAATGGTTCAAATTCAAAAATTTTGTTCCAGAAGTCAATTGATGTAAATGAGAGAACAAGTATTTTGTAATCGCAGAATTTCAAATTCAATCAAATTTGAATAAAACGAAGTTCGCGCGCCGATATCTATGCCATTATCAAACTCTTTGTTGTATGCAAGACTTTTATTTCATTGTCGGCATTTCAGACACCAAACAGGAATCATGCCGCTGGCTTTTCTCAAGGCGTTGACTACGTCAATTAAACACAGCGCTGCGCTTGCAGGTTTTGCGCGTGTATATAAGTTTGAATTAAAGGTTAAAATTAATTTGTAATTTATTGTGAAATGGGTACGATAAAACTGAAAACAAGCTAATTGAATTGTAATTTTTTTTTACAAGCTTTATGAGTACGAATTAATGGAATTTATAGTTTTGAAATCGGTAGAATTTTCCTGATAGTGATTAATACATTTTTTTAGAGGAAATTCTTTTTAATTTTAAAAGTGTTCGTCGATTTTATGTAAAATATGGAGTAATAGTAGCTATTTCGTGAGTGTATTTATTTTTAAGGTTCAAATTTTATTAATATAATTACTACAGATTTTGTTATTAAAAAATCTTGTACAAAGTATAATTATAAATAAAAATGTATTATGCAATATAAGCTTCAGAAATCAATAAATACCATTGTTAACCAACTTAATAAAGATGACTATTTTTTTTTAAATACGCGAATAAACTTTAATGTTTTTCAAATAAAATTTTCGTAATTCAAATACCGAATATTATTATTGTACTTGCGGATTCACAGAACGTGCTTTCAAATATAAAATTTTTGCTTTTCCTTTGGTAATGTGTCTTTAATGAAATTTTTGTAATAAGTAAACTGATATTATATTCAAAAAAATTTACATGAAAGTAAACGTAATATTAAAATTTTAAGTCGTAAAAATTATTTACAATAGATTCAGTTTAAACGATTTTTAGGTACGTCACGATGCCTCGAGTTACTTTATTTATTACGACGTATAAGAAATATACAAGTTTGAAAAAATTTGAATACGGACAACTAGATACCGAAGTTCAAATACTTATTTAAATGTATTAAAGTTGAACTAGTTTTTTCTTCAAATGACTTGTACTTATAAAATTATATAAATAAAATTATGTAAAAAATATTTTACAACTCAAAATTGTAAAAAGAAAGCGAAATTAGTGATCTGAATAGTATCTTCAAAATATTAATTTCGCAACAATTATTTCGTCAAAACTCAATTTCGTAAATTTACATAAATGGACAATTCAGACACTTCGCGAATAATCAAAAACCCAAGGAAATTGACTAACTAAATTTGAACTTTTTTGCATATGGTCAAATAAGTGTTTACTGCTGATAAATAAATCAATTTAGAACATAAACAACTAGTCTCAATTCGCTCACGCCACAAATTCCAGCACACCCTACATTTTCATCTCACTTTTCCACACAAAATCACCTAAACACTCTACTATATAAAACCGGTACAATAAATCCAAATTACCTTCCACGTACCCCCATCAATCCGCTCAAAACAATCTCTTCAGACCACCTAAACTTCACTCAGCCTCTCCTAACACAAAAAAAATCCACTTTCTAACACTATAATCGGGTCCAAAACCCGCTCTCCCGCACAACTCGAACTCCGCGCCTCATCTGCACTGTAAGCTCCTCGCGCGCCAAAGGGCTTTATATTACCAAGCGCAGCTCCTGGAGACGCATCGCGTGCCGGCACTCCGGAGTGCAAGGTCGCGGCACGGAATTTTTTTCCTCGTTATTTTTGTAATTCTCCTTCCCTTGGCTCCGCTTTAATCCGAGAAAATGAGCAAGCGCGTTTCTCGTCCGCGAACACGGCTTAGGCGCGCGCGCGCGGCTCGGCGCATCGAGCGTGAATAAAAAAAAAGTGCGTCGGTATATATAGAGAGTGTCGAAATGTATATACACGTGAAATACCTATCTCCATCGGCGCATCTCTCGTATTCTTGACCTTGCCGGGCTCGAGCGCTGATGTAACTAAATAATATAACCTGGATAGCAGTGTTTTTCCTCCCATTCCGCGGCGCGGCATAATTACGGTGCAATCAACCACGCGGCGTTCTGGTCGAAAAGGTAAATAAACCTACAGGGGGGACCAGCCGGTGGAAGTTGCGGAAGAATTTTAAAAGGTACCATTATTGCCATAAACGCGACTGCAGCCTGAGGAGCTGGATGTTACAGTGCACAAAGGATGTTGATGTGATTGCGCGCGCGGACGTGTTTTTTTTTTGCCGTGGGAATATGGAGTTGTAATTGAAAGGATAGTGCCAAACTCAATTTGACAGGTGGTGATTTGGAGTTGCGATATTATGAGGATGGATAGTTTAGTGTAATGATCTTTGAACGTAAGTTTTTACGCTTATTTAGGTGCGAATATGCGAAGTGTGAATTATTATGTATGAATTATGCGGTTTTGGTTTATTAGTTGAATGATCTGTTATATTTTATTGCATTATTGAAAAACGATTAGAATTTCTTCAAATAAATATTATTTTCGATATTGATCTTGATTGATTGATTTATTTTTTGGATTCTCTGAATCGAGGAAAAAATTATTCACCATCCTGCTATAATCTTTATTTAGCCCTCGATTCGGCATTGAATCGACAATTTAGCATGCATTTTTTATATGAAGTTATGAGGCTTCATTTTTTGTCAAAAAGATGTGTATTTTATGTTGATTGAAATATTAACATACTCTTTCATTTAAATAAAAAAATCTCAAAAATACCTCGTTTGTATAAAATTTTATTTTTTATTTACTTTTTATTAAAATTTGATTATTATTTTATGAAAATTTAATTGTTTTATTATCTAACATAAGCATGAATGTAATATAGAATATTTAAACAGTAAAAATTTAAAAATATTCCTTAATTTTAAATGAAAACTTAAAGTGAATTTAAATTAAATTCAAAAACAGTTGTTTTTACGAGTCAAATCTCTTTTTTAATAGACGACGTTTCGACGGTGAATTTATAAAAAAAAAAAAAAATTAATAGTGAATTTATTTTCTATAGAAGTATTTTGTATGTAAAAAAATAATAATAATTAAATAAATTTGTGTCAAAATGTCGGAAAAACGTATGAAAATTTCTACTATGGTTGATTAGCCATAAATAAGTTAACGTTAAAAAAATATTCGATGCTTGTCAGTAATAAAAAATCATGTTTAATTATTTATTATTTTGCGCAACCTTGGTTTCAAAAAAGGTAAATGAATGATAAAATATAATGACTTTTGCTAATTCAATAAAATAAAGTAAAAAAGCAGGAAGTTAAATAAATTTATTTTAAATCTGAATAATTGTTAAGTAAAAAAAATATCTTAAACAATCACCTTAAAATCTCATTTTCAAGAATATCTATTTGAAACAATTAATTCCATTGGAAAATAAAATAATCCTATGAAAAAAAAATCCATTTATTTCGCACGAATCAACAAGCCTTTACTATAAGAAAAACACCGAGTAAACTCACAGCTTCTTTTCTGCGATTAAGGTACCAGTCGATACGTTCGGTGGTTGCGCGGTAACTGTCCGCCGATCTCGGAGGAGCTGGCGTTTCTTTATTTCTCTCCCGTGGGCCGCGGCTTGTTATAATGACGCTTGCCGCCTGAAAGCCGGAAATTAAGTCAAAGCACCTGTGTGTGCGAATGTCAAGGCAAAGTGTTCGATTGAATAGCTTTTGACATGTAAACACAGGTGTTTAGGTGATCGAAGTAGCAGATCCGATCGGAGGTGGAAGGCGAGAAGGTGAACCGGTCATTGCTGGTATCCAGGGACGTGACATGCAGAGTCCTTTGACATGACACGCGCTAACGCGATCTTCTAAATTCGTGTGCATGATGAATTTCAGTTTTGGCCGAGGGTTTCAATTGAGTAATTTAAAATTTTGTATAAATCATTAGCAAATGTTTATTTCTTTGTTTCATAAAGAATGATAAAACGTATGGCAATTACAATGAATTATTTAGAATTTTACGCTTTGACAATACTTTTTATGTTAACAATTTTTGAAATTGTCAAGTGCTGCTTCAATTAAATACTATTGTTCAGATAACAATGTTAATACAATTTGAGAATGAAATAATGCTGTTAGTGGTAACTAGAGAGTGTTAGCTGAACAGAATAGTACAGATAATAATGTGAAGGCAGATGTGGAGTAAAATGAAGCGATTAGAATGACAATGACAAATTGTGCCTATTGATTGCATCCATCACCTTAAAGTAATTAATTGCCTTAGAATATTGCAAAAACCTTGAATTTAAAATAATTTATACCGTTCGGTATTAACAAATTTAACTATATATGAGAATAATTTATAGTAAGAAATATATATAGAAATATGTGGCATCTTTACAAAATGTACATGCGCTAAGCGCTTATTGCACAGTAAAAAACTAAACTTCAAGCGCGGTCGAATCACAATTATTATCGTTATCTTCTTTATTTGCAGGCTGCTGTGCATTCGTTGATTGGCGCTGTTGTATCCTTAAACATTTTGGACAACAATGATTCTTTTTAGATCTGCATAATCGATGATATACCGTCGAACATCGTTGGCACATTGTAGCAGTTGTGTCCCATGGATAAATAATTTCATTGTTCCCACAAATCTCACAATGATGACCTCTGTAATTAGACAAAAATAATAAAATAAATTAACAAATATTAAATTTATCCATAGCTTAAATAAAAAAAAAAAAAATTAAAATTAAAACTACCTTGCTTTGCAGAGTTCACAAGTCTCTGTAATGTGAGTTTTCATTGAATCATATGCAAATTGGATTTCATCCATTAAGATACTATTTTGAAGATCAACAAGATCTTTTATTGAATAATTTTCCGAACTTTCAAGCATGTGAGTTCTAAGCCCACATTTCCATGGTAACCCCTGATTACTTGCTTCTGGGCATACTACAAGATATTGCTTCATCATTTGTAATTCTTCTCTAAGTCTCTAAAAATTAAATTTTCAATTTAGACTATTCCTTATGATGGATTAAAATGTTATATTTCAAACATTAACTACTTACTTTAATTAATGATAGATCAGGAATTAATGCAAAAAGTTTCTGATTCAATTTTTCTAATATTAATACTGGTTTATTTTGCAAAAGAGTAAGAAGCTGATAGGCTGCTCTACAAACTTTTTTAGGTTCCATGTCCCAGTTTCTAATTACTCTAGCTGGAATGACAGCAACTGAATTCCAATGGCATCTTTGGCAATAATATAGTCCACTGTAGTCACATAACCGAGGTTCTACCCATGTAGATTCTAAGAAACATTTTTATATTTAATTTTAGATTAATATTAATTTGAAATATTGTTATGATTATTATTAATTATATACGTTATACACATTGACACTGACAATCTAAGAAATCTACTGGTGCATTTTTTTCTACGTTTATACAACTCTAGCAGTTTTACCTGTGTATTTAAAAGGACTGCCAAAACATGATAAGAACAATCCTTTTGAGGCAGCTTGTAATGTACAAATTAGTTTACTTATTTACAAGATATATTCAAAATATTTTTTCATTGAAACAAACATTAATTATAATGGAGATTTATTATAAACTTACTGAATGTTATCCTTGTATTGCATTCAGCACATCTGTATGCTTGTGCAGATAAACCTCTTTCAGGACATATATCCTTAGTGTAGGTGTAGCCACCTGCTTCACTTGCTATTACATGTACGCAAACTCTGCAGATACTGGTCATACATTTCAAATGGCAGCAAAATCCACAATCTTTGAGAATATAAAAATTAATATTCAATAAATTTGTATAATTACTAAACAGTACATTATACATGAATTTAATAATTAACAGAAAATGGAATTTACATTTGTATAAACTACAAATATATTAAAGTTCACACTTTTTTACCTACAAATTTAGGCACTATTAAAGCTTATAAATTTTAATGTTTGTGTCTAGTATTTTATATACCTATATATTTAATAACATTTGTAACATGAAAATTAATAATTATTAATAAATTAATAAACAATAGAAATATTATGACTTGTTTATAAAAAAAAAACAAACATAAAAATCAGTATAAAATATTATTAGTAACAAATAATCAATAATTTTTTAATTATATTATGTTTTACATTAAAATTTTAACTTAAAAGGCAGTAAATTATTATATTTAGTTTTGTACCTAATATTGATTAGATTAATGAAAGTTTTACTTTTAAAAGCTATAAAAAATATTTAACAACAATAGTGTTGCTAATTTTTTGAAAAAAAATTTTTAAAATAATCAAAATTTTTAAACATTAGATAACTTATAAACTTACCATTACACATATACCAAGATTGTAACATAGTCCAGATTCCTCCACTACAATGATCACAATAAACAGAGCCAGAAGTAGCAATATAATACTTTTGTGGTGAGAAATGATGACCCAAAATCACACATGTTTCAACAACATTCTCGGTTGAAGTTTCACGAAGTTCCTGAGCTCTCAAACGTAATTCTATTAATCTTCTAACAAGCCATTTTCGTTCCTCAGAGCATTCGGCGCTCTCTAAAACCATTTGTTTACATTTATTTATCATTTCTTGAAGATCATCTTGACCCATTGCCTGTAATAAAAGATTGTTTATTAAATCAAATTTTGCTCAAAGTTAACAAATAATATACTTATTTTACACTAACCTTAGTTAAAGACAGAAGATTTTCCACAGATCTAAGCGTACAAGGAATTGGTCCTTTGCTATCTGAACTATCATCAGCTTCTCCGGTGATGTAATCAGAGGACGAGGATGGTGTTGATGGTGCTGTGTCAGCATTATTGCCTCGACTTCGCGTCTCAAAGCGTTCTATAGACTCTACACTCGTATTCATTTTGCACTGATATAACGTCTAAAGTAATAAACAAAGAAGAATGCACAATCATTTATGTTTACAGCGCTAATCGTTGTTTTGACATTTTCAGCTTTGCATAAAATGCAAGGATTGCACTTTTAGGTTATACTTCTGACATATCTACTCTAGATCCACCCACACGCAGTTTTGAAATCACAATAACTTTTTTTTAAACTTTCTAAATAGACTGTAGAATACCTAACCTTTACTCAGCTGTTCAATAACTATAGCTATGTGATTGTGTTTTTATCACGCCAACAACAAAGCGCTGCTAGCGCCGTATTTTCATTTGAAACTATCACGTGTGTAGTTCTTCTATTTGATGTCTGTGGCTATATAGATATATACGGCATATATTGATAAAATGCTGATTCTACACTAGTAAGCTAGTTATATTTTATACAAAAACATAACCTTAGATAGCCGGCTGGCCGGCTGAAATATAGAATAAAAACGTAGTATATTAAATTAATTTTTTTAAAATGTCGCAAACTATTGCTCACAATGTATCCGCAAAAGAGCGTACAGCGGATATAGAAGTACAAGAAAATGTGACGTTCTCTCAAATGGGTCTATCACAACCGGTTTTAAATGGTCTTTTGAAATGTGGATTTCACAAACCATCTCCTATTCAACATAAATCTATCCCTTTAGGACGATGTGGTTTTGGTAAACTGAAATTTATATAAATTTCTTAAAATGTCAAATCAATCTTTTATAGTTGGTTTTTAATTTTTAGATTTAATTGTGCGAGCGAAATCTGGAACTGGCAAAACAGCAGTTTTTGGTGTAATAGCATTAGAAATGATAAATATACAAATCAGCTCTGTGCAAGTACTAATTCTAGCTCCAACCAGAGAAATAGCTATTCAAATAAAAGAAGTTATAGCATCACTTGGTTGTGAAATCAAAGGTAATATTTTGATATGGAAGTAGTGATGAGTACATTAATTATATCCCTTTTTTTCATTAGGTTTAAAAGTAGAATCATTCATTGGAGGAGTGACTCTAGATTCTGATAGAAAAAAACTTTCTAATTGCCATATAGCAATTGGTGCACCTGGCAGAATTAGACATTTAATAGACAAAGGATTTTTAAAACTAGATCATGTACGTCTTTTTGTTTTGGATGAAGCAGATAAATTAATGGAGAGTAGTTTTCAAAAGGATATCAAGTATGTTTTCTTTAAAAAATGTAATCATAAATGAACAAGATAATTAATTAATTTTAGAAACTATTTTACAGCTATATGTTTTCAAAACTTCCATCCAATAAGCAAGTCATTTCATCCAGTGCAACTTATCCAGGAGATCTGGAAATTTTTCTGCAATCATATATGCAATCACCACTTCTATCTTCAGCAGATAATGATGGACCTATTCTTATAGGATTAAAACAATTTGTTTCTATTGTTCCACAACACCCTAATGCAATGAGACAAGTAAATTTAAATGATATATATTTCATAAAATAATGAATAACATTAAATAATTTTTGGATTTATTTTCATTTTTTCAGTTACAAATAAAAGTAGAAGAACTAATAAAGATTTTAAAGAAAGTTCCATTCAAACAGTGCCTTGTATTTACTAATTACCAAACTAGGTAATTCTTATTATAAAATAAAATACTATCAATTTATCATGAAAAATTTCCAAATAATGCAATTAATAATTTATATAATTTTTTAAGAGCACAGTCCATTTGTAACAAAATCACTTCAATGGGATATCCAGCTATTTTTATAGTAGGAAATCAAAATATGGACAAAAGAATAGATGCAATGAAGAAATTAAAAAATTTTAAATGTAGAATAATGCTTACAACAGACTTAACAGCTAGAGGGATAGATGCAGAAAATGTGAATTTAGTAATTAATTTAGATATTCCTGGAGACAGTGCAACATACCTTCATAGAATTGGAAGAGCCGGCCGTTATGGTTCTCGTGGATTGTCAATTAATATAGTTTCTGAAAAAGAATTGAACACCTTTCAAGATTTATTATTATCAGTGGGGGGAGAGAATTTTTCAGTTATGAAATTGCCTAAGGATTATCCAGAAAATCTTTGGAATGTAAACGATGCAACATTTGATAGAATACAAGCAACACAGAAAACATTAGAAAGTAATACTGAATATGAAAAACTTGTAATGAATTCAGAAAATGGAATGCCTATAGAATCCACAACTGAAAATGGTGAATCAAGTATACAAAATGATAACACACCACAAACAGAAAAAGAAAAAATTAAAAAGAAAAAGAAAAAATCCAATAAAAGTTTTGTAAATACCTTAACAGAAGCAATAGAAAATTTAAGTCTTAAAAAAGAGGATACTTCTAAAGAACAAACTAATTTAAATAAAATTTATCAGTGGGAAGAATTTCAAAAAGGGGAAAACCTACATAAATTAAACATTACAATGTCTAATAATCCATCAGACTTAGAAAAATTAAATGAAAATGTATCTTTTGAATTGAATTTACGCAAGTTACCACAAGATAATTTACCTAAATCAGAAATTGAAAATATTTTAGATTTCTTAAAAATTGACTTTGTAAAAAATAAAAATTTAGATGAAACTCTAGCAGCAGCAGAATTTAAGGATCAAAAATCAAGTGATCCATTAATAAAGCCTGTTGTTAATATCCAAAAAATAATTGATGAGAGTAAATCTCACTTTGATCATGACATATTTGAAACTGAAGAATTTAAAACTCTTCAAAAAATTCATTCAGTGTTGGAAGAAAAAGCTTTTGATGCTAAAAATCCAGAAGAATCTATTTTATATGAAGCATTTCTTTGGAAAAGTAAACTAACACATGAAATAAATTTATTAGAAATCTTACTTCCAAAAAATGTAAATAAAACAAAATTGTGTGAAAAAAGCTTTTATGTTGCACTACATACTTTCTTTAACATACAGAAAAAAGCTCTTATGTGTATTTATCCTGAAATTCGAAATGATGATGAGATAAAAGAAACTTATTTGTATTCTGAAAATAACCAAACTGTAAATCTCCTGAAAATGTATCAAGAAATAGAAAATTTCAAAAGTCTACATCGTTCATCAAAAGCAACAAAATTTAATGCTTACTTTCCTTATCCAATGGATTTTCGTAAACCATTGCCAAATATTATGTTATCTAAAGATGAAATTGAAGAATATGTTGTATCTATCAGATGTTTAAGAACTAATTCTAGTTCCTTCAAAGAATGGCTTAGCATGAGAATTTTATTGAATATTATGAATGATGATATGAAGCAAAAAATAGTCGAAAAAATTGAAAATGGTCAAGATGTAAACTGCAGTCAGTTACATTTAATTATATCAGATGGATGTAGCAAAGAAAATTGTGTTTTAGTGAGTGATAGTGAATCAGACAGCAGTTCTGCTTCAAGCATTTCAGCATCTGAAGAAAATATTTCCACTCCAGTATTATCTAAAACGACTAGTAAAAAACAAAATAAATATATTCCTTTAGTAACAAATAATATTGTTTATAATAACAATAGTCTTCCATGTTTCAAATTAGTAGAAGACGAAGAATCTATTGTAACAAAATCAAATAATAATACCCAAGAAATAATTGATAACTTAGAAGAAGGTGACTATTTTGAGCCAGAAATATTTCCAAATGAAGAAAATTTAGAAAATACGAATTACTATACCAACAATACAGTCTCTGCAGTTGATTATAATTATTTATGTACAAACGATCAAAATCATTATTGTTATGGAAATTTCAATTATTACGATTTTTCAAGTGGAAATAATGAACTTGAAAACTTTTTTAGAAACTTAAGAGAACAGACTGATCAAATTCATTTATATGAGTATTACTATCACATGTATCATGATAGTTAAATAATTGTTAAATATTTAATTTATATTATATTTTTTAAATAAATTATAACGTTTTATTAGAATTTGATTAAATATAAATTATTTACCATATCTTGAATATCGCGCCACTGTCGCTATGATTGATACCTATATATATAGGCTATAGCGTGCGAAAATTCGAAAAGAAGAGGCGGCGTTTCTTTGCACGTGTTTATAGTATTTATTTTTACATATTCATTTAGGAGTAAAGTGTATATTTTGTAGAAACTTAATTAGCTGTTAATTTTAGTGTATTTAAAATGTGTTTATTAATTTTTAAATGCTGCTAGATCTCATAGAAATATGAAATCAAAGCAAAACCCTATATAACCTCAATATTTTATGTTGCTAAAGTTAGTTTACTTTTTTTAAATGTTAAATAATGTTCAAAAAGAGGCTTTGAAAAAACAAATTTTTATTACACCTTAGGTTGTAACATTTAATCTACTATATTTATATGTTAATATTAAGGTTTAAATTTCGCCTTATTAACATACGCAAAATGAGTATTTTTACTCAAAATATAAATCCTATTACTGGAATTACTGCATGGGAAGAAAAAGATCCAGATTATGATTATTATCAAGAAATTGCTAGATCAGCATTTGCTGATATGTTGCATGACCATGAAAGAGTATGTATTATTTTTGTAATCATCTACTGTGTACTAATATAATTAATCTGAAGTCTAATGTTTCTATTTATTGTAGAATTATAAATATTATTTGGGTCTCAAAGCTGCTATTGAAAAGAAACATAAAGCAGGTGAAGAAGCAAATGTTTTAGATATTGGAACTGGAACTGGTCTGTTATCGATGATGGCTGCTCAATTAGGTGCAGACAGTATTATTGCTTGCGAAGTCAGTATTAAATTTATATATTAATTTTTAATAGATTTAAAAACTCAAATATTGTTTTACTAAAATATGAAAACTTTATTGTTCTATTCAGACTTTTAAACCAATTGCTGAATGTGCCAAAAAAATTATAGAAAAGAATGGTTTTGCTAATAAAATTAAATTAATTTATAAAAGATCAACAAAGTTAACTGTTGGGGAAGATGGAGATTTACCAAAACGAGCTAATATACTGGTTACTGAAGTATTTGATACTGAGCTTATCGGAGAAGGTGCACTTTCAACTTTCAAACATGCTCAAGATTATCTTTTAGAGGTATATACAAAACTTTAAGGAAATAAAAGTGTACTATGGATAAATCATAATAACTGAATTAATAAAGAAATCATTTTTCTAGGAGAATCCTACTGTGATACCAAGTAGTGGAACTATTTGGGCCCAAGTAGTAGAAAGTCCTTTAGTAAAGGGATGGAATAGGGTAAATCCAATAAGATATGTAAATAGTAATACAAATTTAATTGAAGCCCCAAAAATTACACAAACTTGTTCTGGAGCATCAGCAGTACATGATATACAGTTATCACAACTGCCTCAAGGTTCTTTTAAACCTTTACTAGAACCTCAGCCAATATTTAAGTAAAGATTTTGTTTTTCTAAATAATTTGATATAATTTTATTATATTAAATTATTTTTTTTATAATTATTTTTATTATTTGGATCCAGGTTTGATTGGACAGGAAAAGTTCCTTTAAAATTCAACGAAAACATTGTACTACCTGTAAAACCTATTGCTGAAGGCTCAGCACATGCAGTTTTTATGTGGTGGGATTTACATATGGATATGGATGGAGAGGTATTTTGAAAACTTTTTGTATACATGTAATCATGACTACTTTCATTTATAGAACTTTTATTATAAATAGTTATACTTTATAGGTACTGTTAAGCTGTGCTCCAGTTTGGGCACATCCTGATGTACAATCAAATTTAAAGAAAGGTGAAAGTTTCAAGAATCTAGCTGATATTATTCCTTGGATGCAAGCTATTTATTATCTGCCAGATGATTGTCACGTTTCTCTATCAAAAGAAGTTTTTCTTACTGGTTCACACGATGAATATTCATTTTGGTTCTCTTTGGATAATTCACCACAGTACGTTTTCTTTTGTTATCAATATAACTATAAGAAAATATCTGTATTTTAAAATAAACTTTTTCTAGGAATGAAGATAAAAATTTGAGTAGGCCAACATGTGACTGCTGTGTACACTTAGCTTTTTCTAGAACGCGGATTGGCCAATGGAATGAAGAACATAGGAATCATAAATATTTGGAGTCACTAACTAAAAAAGTAACGCCAGATTCTGTTTGTGTATGTCTTACAGATGCATCACTTTTAGGTCTTTCAATTGCAAAAATGGGAGTAAAAAAGTTATATTTACTTGAAACAAATTCTTTATCTCGAAAAACTATTGAGATGTTCATAAAAAAAAATAATCTTGAAAATAATGTAGTAATTGTTGATTCTGTTGACAATTTACCATCAAGTGATGAAGTTACTTTTATTTTTGCTGAACCTTATTACGTTACATCAATTTTACCTTGGGATAATTTACACTTTTGGTACGTGACTTCCAAATATCCTCGACATATTCCAAGGATACCTCAACGAGCAGTGATTAAAGCTGTTGCAATGGAGTTTAAAGATCTTCATAAAATAAGAGCTCCCTTAGGAATTTGTGAAGGTTTTGATATGACTATCTTTGATAATTTGGTACAGGTAACATTCAGAAAATTTTTTATTGAATTTTTTTATGTATTGTACTTATAAAATTTATAACATTATATTTTTAGTCTTCAAGTGTTAAAGCTGATAGTCCAGTAGAAGCTCAGCCACTTTGGGAGTATCCTGGAAAAGTTCTTGGCAAGCCTTTTACGATAGCAAATTTTGACCTCAATGAAAATGTTTGGAAACAAGTCTCTACTAAATCCACAGAAAAAGT
>UELX01002693.1:0-28860 GCA_900480035.1 Eupelmus urozonus
ATTCTTTGGATATTTAAGTTTTCCACCATTCTGCTGGCCTCAAAGAATGGTGGAAGATTAAAAAATGCTAAGAATTTCGTAAATCAAAAGCGTATTTTGTAAACTACGAAACGAGACCTATAGTCTAGCTAATTCCGTAGTCGCCTTAACCCTCAAAGTCCCAACTTAAACCTACGATCTTCGGTCCCAATCCCAATCGCAATCCCAATCCCAATCCTCCACCCGAGAAAACCTCCATCCAGAAACCCATCAAAACCCAACCACCTCTCAACCCAACACGCAACCAGCACCTTATCATTTCCCACAAACCCGCATACTCTTCAATTCGTCATATCCCCTCCAGACAGCCATCAACCCAGCACCGTCCTCACACATCTCACGATTCATCAGCTGAATACCAACAGACTCGCTAAAACCCGAGGCGCGGCTCGATTAGACGAGATGAGCAGGTAGCCGCCGACGCGTCGATTATCCTTCGATGTGCGAGAGTAGCGCGTATGACAGCGATGCGGCTCCTGCTTGAGAGAAAATCCATCTCGGGCGTAATTGAGGCAGGCCGATGCCGCCCGGCTGATAGCGCCGATTGATGAAGAGCCGAGCTAAATTAGAGACCGAGCGCGCGCGTTTCGTTATTTATAAGATTCCGCGGTATGAGCTGGGGGCTTCGTGCTTTGAAGGAGTTGATATGGATTTATTGGAGGTGAAGCTGAGGGTGATGCGGTAATGAGTTTTGCAGGTTGGAGTTGCTGTTGATGCGGGTGGTTGGTGTTTAGGGTGTTGTTGTGATTTTAGTTTTGTAGGAGCTAAGTTTGTGATAATGAGGAAAGTATGGATTAGTTGTGGAGTAAGGAAATTGAGAAAATTTTGGATAGTAACTAAAAATAAAGACTGATAAATTTAAGTTGGAATGTTGACTCTGCTTTGATCAAAATTCTGAAATACAATATTTTTTATCTTCGTAAATGTCAGAGATATAAATACATCTATAACTGCGTTTTCAGGATTAATGAAGCTTTTCGTCTTTGACTATATAGCTGGTACTTTTTAGTACATTCAAATAATCGAAATATTCGATGAATGTGAAAGACCTTTTGAGGTGAAACAAATCGGAATCTTGTTTTGTTCAGATCTTCTATTTTACAATCTATAGAAACTCCAAAAGTTCCAACTTTTTTCAAGATTTCCCAACTTCTCTTCTGACTTTTTTCAGAATTTACGTATTTTACGGAAATTTCCAACTTTTTATCTCATATTCCTGAATGTTTTTCGGTGTGAAATGAAGATTACAAGAAAATTGCACAAACGTTGAGAGAGCCTAGAAAAATCTGAAAACTTATAGAAAATTCGGCAAGTCTGAAAAAAATACTCTTGTTTTAGAATTGTAAAAAGTAAGTGGTCAAGGCGAGATAGAATTCCGATTTAGGACGAAATTATTTTTCTCTCAGTACGGGATAGAAACTTTTCAGAGCCTTATTTATCCCGCACATCCTTATTTAAAATCCACAATATCGATTTCAGAGATATTCGAGTTTGAATACAAATCCTATTCTCACCTCAACACATCCTTCAATTACGCTCACACCAAACGAAGCAAATCTCATAATCCCATCAAACCCTTCCCCTCCAAACCCGAAACCGACAAATCAAAAAAACCACATCAGTCACAAGAACGACTCAAATCACTCAGATACGCGAGCGAATTGAAATTCGTCTCGCTGCCGTGAGCACACCTCGACAATCCACCCACGCACACTCAGCCAGTCTGCGACCGATCGTCGCGGCACACGGAATATAGGTAGCTCGTACACATGGAAGCCTTGGCTCTCTCCTCGCCTTAATGCCAGTAATCATCCACGCGCCGTAAATGTTGATACTACGAGTACGCGCATATACACTACTTTTTTCTCTCTCTTCTACCGGCTATGCATATACACACGTCGATTTCGCAATGCGTATATATGCATCTTTGGAAGACAGTATGTATAGACAGAGAAAAAAAGAAGGAGCCGTCGCTCGGGGTTATAGCCGTATAGTCGTAAAGGTGCCGATCGAGCATACTGCAAAAAGTGTATAGCGACGCTTACGGAAAAAAGAAACGCTGAGAGATTGTTTGCTCGAGGATGTATCGCGCGCGGTTTATTATTGGAAAATGCGTTGGGAGGCTTTTAAGAGCGAGGCAGGGAAACGGCGCGCTGATTAACTTAATGGGAGTGTTTAGTATTATGCCGCGCGGAGAGCTAAGAGCGCCCGGCTAAGAGGTAGCCTTTTATGAACTTGAGCGTTACTTGACGCTGTGATTTTCTAATGCGGAGCTAACTGCCCGAGCATGAGAGAAAAACTGTTTTCACGATTTTCTCATTAAAGTAATCGAACGCTGGTTTTTCCTTTTAACTTGTTCGCGCTAACTTATTTATCGCTTCGGGCCGAGATGAAATAAGTGATTTTTAAGCACTAATTGTTTCTTCGTATAAAATTAGTTACGTTTACTGATTGGTTTATTACGGATTGTTATCGTTACTAAAAACGTAAAGATAGTTTTTTAGAATACCTGGTAAATCAAAATGTTACAATTTAACGTTATAAACATTTCTCAGAAGTCAAAGCAAAACCTAACAACTATCACAACACCTTGTCAAACCAGCAGGCGCAGTCGTTCGCGCACAAGCAGACAATCAAGCCCCTCTAAACAAGGCCATCATCAACAATCTCCATCACAGCGCTCCCGGCAAAAGGAAAACCAAAAGCCCCGGCGAAAAACCATTAAATCACGCGCGTATACAATCCAGCTCGCGCGTGCGACCGCGTCAATGTTACACCAGTATCAATAAGTCGACGCGTAACGAGCCCTACACACACGTACTCACACACACACTAGCTATAAAATAAAATTCGATCAAATTTGTAACTCGTCCCGGCACAAAAGATCCCTCGCGCTCGAGAGGGAGAGAAACACATATGTAGGATCGCCCGCGGGGGTACGAGCGCGTGGCGAATCGCTAAATGAACGGCGGCTGCTGCCCCCCTATTTCTCTCTCTCTCTCTCTTTGATTCTCTCCGCGTATGCGAGAGAAAGAGAGAGAGAGAGAGAGCAACCCTTTGCTCTTGCGCGGCAATTTATATACTCACTCTCCGGCGAATGTGTGTGCGTTTGCAAAAGGAGAAGCGAGAGGAGCTTTCGGAGAAGCGCGCACGTTGAAATTAGTATCGGCTAATTGAATCGCGCGGGGAGAAAGGAAAACGATATCGTCGAATCATAAATCCATAAACGCGAGAGAGAGAGAGAGAGTATATAAGCCGCGCTCGCGCGAGAGAGCTACCATCATTAATCTGACTTTCAGTCGGGGGGAGGAGTTAAAGAAGTGTCTCGGAGCGTAATGGACGCAAGCGCGCGCGCGCGCACTCTGGGGGTACCCCCCCTATAACGGAAAAACTTGGGCGGAGAGAGAAAGAGAGAGAGTTGGATGTGAATTGGCAATTTGTTGGCGAGCTTTCGCTCGCGGGGAGAATTGAAAACGAGGGAGGAAAAATTGCCGGCTTGCGTTTCTCGGGGATGCGGTTCTTTTTGCCGGGCCGCGATCGCGTGATTAAAGAGCGATAAGGCAGGCTTGTTTGGGACGGGACACGGCTGATTTGGATTTGATGTAGTGAGAGCGCGAGGTTGTTTATGGGTATCGGACGAGGATCGGGAGAGGTTTAATTTCTTTGAGACGAAGTGAAATTGAGTGCTGCTTTTTCTTTCTGTTGGCTGGATTTTTAGTGTGAGTTTTGAAAAAGAGTTTCTTTGATGGTCGGCGCGCGTTTTTAGAGCGTTAAAAATGTATTTCGATTTTCGTTTCGTGTTGGCTCTTAGAGAGAAAAGTTATTAAATAAGAGCGAAGAAGACTATTAAGGAACCGTTTACGCGTGCGCTACCGTCGGATAAGTGAAATTACTTTAGAAAATAGTGTCCCGCATCCTTGGCTTACAGTAAATTAAACTAAACAGTCGCGTACGGTAAATTAAAAAGTAAACTTATAAAAGTGCACGAGTACTTGAAAATAAATGAACTGCGCGCATCGGTTAGTAGCGAAATAACAATATTTAATTATGAAAAAATAGCTCATAGTCATCATCTTATTGTTCTTATAACCAAAAGCAATACGAGGATAAGAATTTTTCATAATAATTAAAAATCGAATGGAAAAAGTGAGTTTCTGGAATGACAGGTAACTATACGTAATCAATATTCAAAAATAAAGTTTAGAAATATTTAAATAATACGAATGATAAATTAAAACCCACTCCAACAAACAAAACCACCATATCCCTTCCACTACTAAAACCTCCCCTCACCCGCCTCCCATCAAAACCCATTATAAAAACCCCCCTGAATACGCCAACCCGCCAAGAATCCAAAAAAAAAAAAACATAACCCGCAGCATAATAAATTCAGCGCTCACACTGAAAAGATTGCACATCAACGAGCTCGCGCGTACATCGCGCCGAATGGAGAACAAAGCGGTGGCAATCTCATAAACACAGAACCTCGGGATTCCACGTCGTTCCCCGATAATTTGCGCCGCCACGGCGCGCACAAAAGCCAGCGCATAAGAAGCGGGAGGAGCCAAGCGGATAATCACGTGACTGCGCTCACGCACGTGATTAATAACGCGTTATGTCTTCGTGACGAGTGACACATTTTCTCGCGCTCGCCTCCCTCCCACGATGCTTTTTCCCTCGCTTCGCGAATGTATAATCCGCGTGCGTGAAGGTTCGTGTTTTTTTCTCTTTTCTCGAAGTTATAGGTGGATTATTGGAGGCGAAGCGCGCCGAAGCGTGTAGGGAGAACTGGCTTTGGATTATAGGAAAGGCTGTATCGTTTCTGCGAATGTCGGTTTTTGAATTGGAAATCGATTCTCGAAATCGAGCGAGATTCCCCCGCGCGTTCTTCAGAACGCCGCTGAATAAATTCGATATTCGCTTTCCTAAAATTGTTTAAGGACTTTTCCCTATAAATGATTTCAATTCGCGTTCAAGGAAGGCAGATATACAGAAACAATTTTTCAAATACACTGTATGTCTTTCAAAACCAGAGTACAAACGCGAAAGCTCCTAGCTGTTAAAATGATTGGCCTGTTTGCAAAAACGAGTATTCCTTTAGCGGTTCTTCAAAATCAATAAAGCCCCGGCGAAGAATCCATGAAAAAAAAAAAAAAAAAGAAAACGAGCCAGTCGTTCATTTGCCGAGGCAGCCTGCCTGCCGGCAAGTCCAAATATTTCTTTTACAATTTACAGCGAATCCCGAGAGCCAAACTGGCGGCGAATTTAAATTCTCTTTCAGCTGGCGCGCGCGCGTGCACGCAGGTGAGTTGGGGTATATATCGCCGAGTGAGGCTCGCGTGCGAACGGCGAAACTTGCGGGGCTGCCGTCGAGGCATCCGCTCTCGTGTACATATATATATATATGTGCCCTCGGCGAGCTCGTTCCGATAAGCTCACGGAATGTTTTGTAAGTGTGTTTTACCATCGGCCTGGGAGAGCGAGGGAGAGGGAGAGTCTTATTTCAAAAGGAGAAGAGAAGGATAAGGAGAGGCAAAAAAAACGCCGCCTGTTAACGCGCTGATATTAATTAAGATAAGTGAGGCTAATTCTTGTTATTTCCCGGTTAAAGAGAATCCGGATTTCAGGCCGAGAGCGGCGAAAACCTCCCTGGAAGAGTGGATTGCGGCCGGAGTTGCTTTTCGTCGGGTTATTCAAATTGTCTGCTGGTGTGTTTGCGATTTTTTTGAGAGCGGTTTTGCTATCAAGGGATCTGGGGGTGGCTTTTGTTAGTCTTTATTATGCATCGCCGCTGATGAAGAGAGAGATTGTACAAGATATTTTTTAAATTTATGGGAGAAAGTAAGCTTTAAAAAAAAGAAATGTATACTTTTGCAAAACAAAACAAAAATCATAAAATGATCAAAGGAAAATCTTATGAAACTACATACCCAATACAAAATAACTCACTGACCATAACAACTAATCGCAAGATACCCAACGAAAACAGTCGTTTTATACAAGGCGAGAAATCGCAACGAGATTAATTTACGGGCATATAAATAGACTCTATAGTCCGTGGCGAAATTATTCATAAAATACGAGAAAAGGTCAAGTTGTGCGCAGCTCTGTGACATACAGCTCGGGTGTTAAAGAATAGAGAGCTTGAATGACGTTCGACGGCGTGACGCGCGAGGTGTCGTTTATATAGAAAAAGAAAGACGGCACTGGGAGTAAGTCTTTGTGGTCGTCTGCCAAAGAGAGCCGTGACTTATGTAGTTTTATCGCATCATGGGTATTTGTGCGATGGCACTGTTTTTTTTCAGTGGTTTTGCATTTTGTCAATATGGTTTGGCTCTTCTAGACGTACTTAAAAATGAGTTACGATTGAATCTTTGGTGTATGCTTCCAGATTTTTTATGTGCAGTCGTCTACATGTTCGAGATGTTTCTTTTTCTTCTTAAATCCATCCGTATTAAAAAATCTTGAAGAAAGAAGCACACATTCAGGCTAACCATTATCTTAAAAAACTACATCCTTTTTGCGGATGATCGAATTTTCTGGACTATTTAATACGAGGATAATCAATGCAATACCAAAAGTGGATTCATGCTTCACTTGTGGAAAAGAAGTCCCGTATTTCACGGAACTTCTTTACTTTGCGACCACAGATAACGTAGTGTGGTCATTGGTTTCTTTTTATACTATAAGAATCTTTTTAATTCAATTTAAGGTTATTCAGTCTTTAAGAAAAAAAACTGACAAAAAGAAGTGTTTAACCACGTAAATATCTTATACAGCGTTCATTGAACTCTATAGTTACGAAACGGATTGTTATTGACCTTTTGCAGACGTCACAATTCGTTTAAGATCTGATTAAAAAGGCCATACACTGAATGAAATCTGGTACTTACGAAATAGTCTACATAAGTTGCAAAAAATGGGTTGAACGTACTCACCGGACCAATACAATCTGTTCATAAACGTACACTTTTTTTCTCGATGATTGAATTTTCTAGGAAGTGACAAGAGTCAACAATAATCCTGTAATAATTAATTTATTATAAAAAGCACTACTTTTGTGACCAATAGAAAAAGATAAAATTAGTTTCTATTCTATTTCTATATTGATGATTCTTAAAATCGTATTCATAAAATTTTATTACTTTTTGTAGCTAGAAGATGATTATTGATATTTTTTAATTAACATAATAAGTCTACAACAAAACTAGATTAATCTTTCATAAAAAAAAATAAATCTTTACAAAATTTTAAGCATATCTGCATTGTATGTGAAAATATAATTTTAAATTCATGTAAGTATTATATTATTTTCAACAATTTTTCCATTTAATAAAGAAACTTCTTTATGTTATCAAAAATGAGTAACAAATTTATAAAATAAAATATTTATTGCCTCAAAGCCTTTTAAAACTTATCGATCTTATATTTATCAACAACACAAAGATCGCGTTCTCCAAAGGAAAAAGCCCAATCTCCCTGCACAATTTCGCACTACAACCCACCTTACCTCCCTACAAAATCCCGCCTAAACTAAAAATCACCTCTAAAGTACCCACGCGAGAATCCAATTTTTCCCAACCCGCGACAATATCATTAGCCAAAAAAAAAGCAAAAAAAAACCCTCAAGCCACGAACCCATACCCATCATACCCGCACGAAATTCTCCACTCTCCATCAAGCCAGCTTGCAATTTTTTCTCGAAAAAGTCTCGCTCGGCTCATGCACACGAAAAGCGCACGAGGAATGTTTATATACCTGCATATACACCTTCGGCCGGTGTACCCGGCGAGCACGGCAGCGATTATGCTAATGGAGTGCATGTCTTTCGGCACTAAATTAGCCGCGCTCGCACTTTCGACGCGCGCGCGCGCGATACACAGGTATATATATGCACACACGAGCCGCCGAGGAAAATCAAAGGCCCCCGCCCGCGCGTGCGTGTAATGCATCGCCGGGCGATTTTCCCTGCCGCCACTGCCGCCGCGTGTCTATATAAAACGCGAATGCAAATAGTAGCCGTGTACACATGCGAGAGTGGGGAACCAGGGGGGGCTAAGCCCCCAGGGGCGCGCTGTGCACATAGATTCTTATCCTTGCGCAGACTGCTGCTGATGAGGGCATGAGTGTAGCTATATATATACGTACACACTTTTTAATCGCGGTGGTATACACTCTTTTCTACGCGGCCTCCTTTTTGCAGTGCGCGTGCCGCGTCTTGCGTAGGTATAGCTATATATACGGTCTCTCTCTCTTGCGCGCGCGCCACACACATAGCAACGTAATTAATTCATCCGCTTATTAATTTATCGCTTCTTTCACGCGAGAGGAGCGGGAAAAACGAGCGAGCGCGCTCCCTGTGATCTTTTTGCCGTGCGGCGCGCGCTTTTCCACAGAGGCCGCTCTCTGTGATTTGATGAGCGGAGGGATATATTCTCTGTTTGCCTTGGGAGCTCGCCGAGTTTTCCGCGCGCGCTCTTTTAATGGACGCAGGATGATGATGATGAGAAGCGCGCGTGGTTGAGTGTAGGATTTGCTGATTTTTCCTTAATTGGACGGAGGCACGGTGGGTTATTAGGCGGGAAGGTTTTATGATGGGGAACGAAAGGGGGGGCCTTTGGTTATTTATACGCGGGAGAGGTTAACACGTCATTTATTGGTTTTGTGCGCGGGATTGATTTGTGGTGGGTTTTTATTGATTTTGTGAGATTTTTCATTTATTTGTTAGGAGAATTGTGGGTGAAAAGGAAGTTTGGAGAGTTGTTTGGTTGAAAGGATTTTTGAATCTTTGATAAAATACTACTGTTCGTTTCTATATACTTCTTGTTATACGCAGAGAAAACATTTTTATAGAGAACCATGTCTAATGTACTTATGTGAGGACAAGTCCTTTTTGAAAAGGCCGACCAATAATGGATTTGTAAGTCGATACGTGCAAAGAATGCGGAACAAATCGTATTGAATTTTTCGTTAGCTTTGAATCTTCAATGGTATAAACTAACGGATTATTGAATTTTACTTTTTTGACACCTACAGATTTACTGGCTCTCAAAATCACTTTTTCTTTTATGTATTTACGAAATACGACACATATTTTAATTAATTTTTTCATCACGTTATAATGTGCTTTTCATTATAATACAATTTCAGAAGGTATCATCGATAACCATCCACTGAATCTGACGGTAATGTTATACTCATTAGTCAAAGTAGCATCATTCCAGTATACGTTTTAATATGGTACAACATAATTACCAACATTTATTTTACATAATATTGTATGCATAAATATATCGAAATAGAGAGAATTTAAAATTGCGCTTTCGTGAAAAGTACTTACAACGTTTCTTATCTTATGTGAGAATAGGAATCTCGGCAATTAACTAATTAAGTAATTACTTGACATATTATCTTAAACTCTTATCGTATTCTTTTACTTAATTTCTGGAAAAACTCTTTCAGTTATACAAACATCTTGTACATAATTAAAAAATACTCAATTTAAATCATATTTTAAAACCATTTATACTTGTTAATTTTAGAAATTTTTAAAGAATTTAATATAAGTAGGTAAGGTCATTATAAAAAGAAAAATAATTTACTTGCGTGAATATAAAAATCAAATTACAAACTACATAGATTATTTCCCTATTATCATCACTTTCCATACTTATTTGCATATACCTTTTAAGAATTTTAATTTGAATATTATTTTTTTTTTTTATAACCGAAGTAAATCCGAAGTTATAATCAATAAAGGATGAAAATCAATAATAAATACTTTAAGAAATTCTAAAAATTCTTAGATTTAAATTAAACGTAATTCAGACTAAACGAAATTATAAAGGCCTGAAATAACAGTTTCGATTTATTATTGCAAGAAAATTGTGAAAAAGTAGCGCGAATAATTCCGAGAAAAAAGTAGACGTGATTAAGGTGTTTAAATTAAAATGCTGACTACTGTATTACCTTTTCGCTGGTGATTATAGTGCGCTATACTCACATATCATAACAAAACATATTCCTTGATTCAACTAAAGTCTGCCATTAATCTAACTGAATATTTTTCTGTTCATGGTACATAAGATCCTACTGTGCGTAAAGAGAACACGTACTTTTTCGCGTATACTGCAGTTTCATTGTGAGCTCTGAGATTCAATTTTATTAATATCCCAAGCAAATCTATAATTTCATAAAAATACAACTATTACATCAATGCTCTGCTACTACACAGTTAATTTCTCATAATCAGTTGTTCAAACTCTATCTTTATTTATTATTAAATACAAAAATAAAAAGACGTTTCCAAACTTTTGATTATATTAAAAATTAAAATTCACCTAATGATAGAAAAAAAGTTAACAAGGAACAATCATCAAAACCATATTAAACCTACCTTCCCTATCTCAGCACACTCCAACGTCGATCTACACACCTAGCACTCGAAATTACAATTTCAAATAGCCGGCATTACGAAGCAGATTAGTTTGGCCAACGCCTCGAGCGCGCGCGAGTAATGACCCATGCCATCTTAAGTCCATATACGAAAAGCCCCCTTATCAACCTCTCATCAAGCCCCCCATCCGCATAAGCAAAGCCCCAATTACCAAAACCCAAGCCTACACCTCAACCGGCATCGAAACCGGAAAACCACACTGGAAAACCAGCCGTGGGTGTAGAATCCTCCAAGACCCAGTCTCTCAAAGCCCTACCGCCGCTTCCTCCTCAAAAGACAAGGGGGGACCGCCCCCAGTTGAAAAGGCTCGAAATTGAAAGGCGTTCGATCGCCGCCTCTCTTCTTCTTCTTCCTCCAACTTTTTTCTCCGGCGCGCGCGGGCTCGCTTTTTCTGAAGATTACACGAAGCGTGTCGCGCTCGCGCGAGCGCGACACGCTTCGTCACGGACACGCTCATCGCACAGGTGAGGAAGTCCGGAACTCGCGGCTCCCAAGACTAATCCGCTCTTTCTCGATCGTTACCCCGTTTCTTTTTTTTCTCCATCCTCCGTCCACGCGCTCGGCTTTGCCGGCGATCGATCGGGCTGATTCCTCGTTTCGGAGGATCGAGCTTTTTGCCGATGATGAAGAGAGGCTCGCGCGAGGAGAATCCGTTTCACGCGGCAATGGGGAAGGTGTATAAGTGCGATGTAGGGACGCGGGAGCCCGAGTTTTACACTCGGCTGGCAATTACATTATTCAGGCTAATTTTCTTTTGTTGCGAGAGCGCAACGCCGCGTGCGTGCGCGCTCTATTATTGGCGGCGAGCGCGGTAGGTGGATGGCTGTTAAATAGTAATGCGATTTTGATATGGAAACGGTAAAGGTGATTGCGTGATTAAAGACAGTATAGGGGTGTGATGGGATGGGTTATCGGGGCTTTTATCGCTAATTTTGTTTGGTGATGAGAGATTCGCGAGGTGGAGCCGATGTTTATAAAAGGAATACGGATGGATCTGGTGTAAGAAAAGTTATGAATGTTATTTTACTTTGCGTAATTAGTGGTGGATAATGGATATCTATTTTAGCTCAGAAAGTACTTACGGGTAACGTCTAATTTCTCTGATTAACAAATTTTGAATCTTTAAAAAATACTTTAATACCGTGAATAATAAAAGTAAAATAAAATAAGAAATAACTGATACTAACAAACTTTTATTTTTAGAGTTTAAAGGCTGTTGTGTTGATCAGGGAAAACTTTTGTACATACTTATACATATACTTTTAATTAAATTTCTCAAATAGAGCATTAACTTTGATCAATGCATGCAATGATAATCTATCATCTTTTAGCTTAAGTTAACGATTTTGATTCAAATTTATTTTAGATTTAACTGAATTATTTGTTTGAACGTTTTAATCACGGATTTTTGATACGTCACCCATTTTCAGTGCTAAGTTGTTAAAAGAAAAAAAAAGAAAAACATATGTATATACTAAATTTTTTTAGTAAACATTCCCGAATATGGTTTTTAATAAATTGTAGCCAAAGTTTGTAGTTATCACAATTGCCTTGGTAGCAAATTGACCATATTCTGGACAGAATTTCTGGTCATCAAACGTTAAAATGACACTTATTTAGAAATTCTGTTCAAAGCATTTCCAGAATTTTTAGATAAATGTCATTTTAACGTTTGTTGACCAGAAATTCTTACCAGGGTACAGTTAACTTATAAAGAATTAGTTAAGCGATTTTTCTCTACTGCAAGAAGTGTCTTGATATACCTAGCGGTGATAAAATGAGCTACAGGTACAAAAAACCTTTTTTAAAAAAGTGCCATTGTTATAATAATATTAAAATAGTAACAATTATCGTCGTTCGAGTTCCATCAGTCGAAAATCAACAACACCAATTCAATAAACCCCAACCAAAAGCACGCGCAAAACGAATCCGCAGCTCTGAAAACGCTCGATAAAGCACAATTATCGAACAACCGCACTATCCCTCCTTTACACTTTAGCGCACTCCATACAACCATAAACATGAGAAAACAACAATTACATCCCTCTCCCACTGTTAATAATTAATCCCCAGCTCAGATCGAAAACTCGCTATATACCTTATCCCCTCAGCCCGCAAAAGCCGTAGCTTCGTGCGAGCACGCAGACAGAGTAAGAGAGCTGCCGCGAAAAAAGCTCTCTGGCGGCGGCTTTGCACTTCGGAATTACAGAACGGAGAAGCGCGCGCGCGCGGCAGATTACAGTCCCTCTCTCTTTCTCTCTCTCTCTCTCTCTCTTTCGCTCGGTCATAGATAACGAGCAGAGCGCACTCTGCTATACAAGGTGCGCGCGCGAGCGAGCGGCTCCTTTCACCCGCGGTGCATGCGCTTTATTATTACGCGAGAGAGCGAGAGAGCCGGCCGACGGCTGCCGCTACCACAGCATTTCGCGCTCGTCAATAATTTATATCGACGTACGGCAGCCTTCCATAACAGCCTCGTTGTGCGCAGGAGCCTGTCTTTCTCGCGGGGCCCCGGAGAGTGGGTATGTGTGGCGAAGAGCGATGTGAGGAGGACGAAAACGGGAGGACTTCAAGCTGAGTGTATGTATGTATGGAGAGAGCGAGCTGCTGTGGACGTACAGCCGGGGAGAAAAGTTTCAGGAGGAATGTGGGGGAGCGTTCTGTGCTTGGAGTGGGGGGATGTATAGTGCAATTACTGACGGGGGTTTTTTAAGTTTTAGATTTTAGTAAAATCATTTTTTTTATCGTTTTGTGGTTGCGTGAATTTTGTTTCAGAAAAAAGGCTTCGTAAAAGACGGCATCTACGAAACTGTAAGTCTTAAGTTAGCGGTTTGTATGGGTAAAGATAATACGTGCAGCCCTCGAGTTATCACGCCAACTAGTCAAATGAAAGTTGATAGCATCTCTTTGAGGTAAATATAAGACAACATCGAACAAATTTTGAGAAAATAATCTATAGTCATGAATTTTACAAGGGCGACATCTGTTACTGGATCTGCAGCTGTGGTCTTTTGGTTGAGCGCCTAGAAAATTGGTCTTGTTCTTGATCCAAGTTCGATTTTGAGACACTCTGTCACAAAGATAACGATACAGCAGATTTAGAGTCCATCAGATCTCTTTGGAGAGGCAACTGCTGATAAAGGAAGAGGTTATGTAGGTTTTACGTCCTTCTACCTCGTGGAATTGAAGTTCGTCATCAGTCTAGGTTTGAAGACTCATCATGCAATATTTCATTTGGAGTCATTAGGTCACTATGCATTAACTTCTTAACCGCAACTGGCTCTATGTACTTCACTGATCGTGCCAGTCATCTTCTTCTCCTAGTCGTCGGAGCCGTTGTTGTTTCTAATGCCATGAAATGGAAGTTATCTAGAAGGGATGAGGGATGTTTATCATTGCCAGCTTTGATGTTAAGAGAAGATATAAACAGTGGAGGCTCTATCTGTAGATCTACTAAGTGCCGTTTGGAGAAATCAACTACGATCATCCTCCGATGCATCTTACTTTGCGGCACGAAGTTGGAAAAGTTATGATTATATTAATATTTATAGAATAAGAGAAAATGATATAAATATTTAAAAGAAAGAACAATCAACAAAGAAGCAAGGAATGCGCAAGCAAAATGAAATTGTTATACTTTACGCAATCAGCATTAGAACACCATAATGAAGTAGGCGAGACAGAATAAATTTTGACAATACCATGATTTTCACCAAAACCAAATTATACTTTCAAAAAAGAACATCGAGAAGCTATAGAAATTCTGAAATATCCAAATTACCTAAGCAGTCTGCAACGGCTACAATATATACCAATTTGACGAACACCTTTCTTCAACTTTTAACTCAACCTATAGCACGCCACTGGATAATTAAATACATCAGCCGATCACAGATTTTGATCAATTAAGTACCTAGGTCTGTTCAAAAGCTCAAGCTTAGTTCGCTCCGACGAGCCTAAGCCGGTTCAAGCGAGTTTTTGCCCAGGCCCGCAGGTAACTTTAACCACCAAACAAGAAACTTCATCCACCGATTATAACCTCAACTACCATCTTTAAAAATAGTAATAACAGAGAACGAACTATCAAAGTCAGTCTCACTCTGATGAAGTAGACTGCAATGTCTACGAAATTCTCATCTTATGATTAAAAATTGTTGAAGTCCAAAAATCCTTAACACTATTTGCATTAATCCTATTTGACGTATACGTAAATATATCGTTTTTAAGATACATTCACCCGTGTTCGACAGCTACTTACGTTTCACGGTTTGAGGCCTCTAGGTGAAAATGTTTTGACAGTGACACGTTCATCCAGATAATTTAATACTTAGTGTTTGTGCATAAAATAGTAGATAGATTATTACGTAGAGACGTTCCATTATTTGATTCTTCTGACAACTTTGTCCTCGTATGGGATAACCAACTTTAGTACCATGGAACGACTGACCGTTTTGAGATGGCGTACTGATTCCAAGGTCTTACAGATACTATAGTCGGGACACCTTTTTGCTCTACAAATGTATCAAGGATTGAATTACAACCCGGCATATTCTTTTTCTTACTTGTATTAAATTTATTATGCAAACCGTAAAGGTCCACTCCTAATTTATTTCATAAGCTTTTTGAATGAGTCAAACTTATTAATATAGTTTGTAACAAGAGAAAGAGTACATTTTACAGTTATGAAATTGATTAAATTTGTATTTAGTGTCTAGATGAATCAGCTAAGCATTAGATTCCTCTAATCTCGGATGACTTTAAAACAAAATACAGATTTTACCATAAAAAGCCACAGATTCATTTCATATTAATACATGCAAATTGAAATAATGTTAGATAGTTTAAAGAAGTACAAATATAAAACGCTTTGCTACCATCTCTAACCACAGATAAATCAACAATATGTAAATTTTTGTGGCCTATAAAATCGAATTTATGAATTTTTTACGTTATTTTATAATCAATATCGAAAATAATAATACTCGTTAAAACTTTGAAATGGTGAGGTTGAAATTTGGTTTTTCCGGAAGAAGAGCTACAACTGTTTAATAACTAGTTTACAACATCAACTGTGCTATTCAAAAGTTTTCTAAAACAATTAGTTACAAGAATACAATTTGCTTTTATCAAATTTTCAATTTTGAAAAAAATCTTACAATAACTCTGTTCTTTCTTGACTAGAAGAACAAAGTAACTAAAAAATACTTTGAACTCCACATTCAAATTCAACAATGACAAACCAACAGCTCACAATAAATTCATAATCCACAAAACAATGGACAACTATTCACTCAAACCAGATCGGCAATTACGCGATACAACATTTCTAACTATCAGCAAATATTTGCATTTTTAACAGCCAGACAATGCCCCTCCCCCGCGCGCGCGGCGGCGGCTATAAATTTTGCACGAGACTACAGCCAAGCGCTGCCGTGCACACATACAAGAAAAGTATGGCTCGCGTCAACACGCGTGTAATAGACCGTAGGATAAGCCAGGTATACACGCGTTACAGCGGGCTTCGAGAGGCATTATATCAATGGAATCGCATTGTTGTGGAGCCGCTATGGGCTCGCGTGTGTGCAATGATAATGATGCGGCTGCATAGAGCGGCGACGATAGCGGCATGCTCCGCAATTATGGTATTACGCGCGGACGGATGCGTTGATGGAAAAATTGTTTCGACGACGAGCTGTCATTACGTTTATTCGATTGTTGAGATGGGTCTTTTTAATTTTATAGAGATAGGAGTGTAGGCTCGCTGGCTCGGTTAGTTGGGGCTGTTTGCTTTATCGGTGCGCCTGAATGTTTTATGTGTTTGGAAAACGTGGCGTGTTGAGGTCGGGTTGTAGGGCTTTGTATCGACACCTTTTTTTTAATTGTTTAATTTTCTTGTTGAGGTAGATCAAGGTAAATGCAAGAATGAACTGATTCCAAAAAGCGTAGTAATTGTTGTTTTTTTTTACTAGTGGGCAAACTTTTATAATAGGTGTAATATACATAGTTTTATCTTTATTATTAGTAGATGAGAAAATATTAATAGTATTAAACAAAATGGTAACTTTGTAAAATAGATCAGAAATCTCAATAGAATAGAAGTCAAGCTTACTCTATTCAATTCTATCATAGTACAATGTAATAATTTTCTAACTCAATGAATCTCAAGTTTTTACGTAATTTTTTATTTGCAACTGGCGATACGAATGCGTTTTATGCTTGAATTATTGTAAACGCTGTGTGTCTTATTGTATTTTTTTCAAATACACTTGTTCAACGTACACAATATGATTTCCGCAATGCGCCAGATGACGCGGCGTTACGCAAGTTTTCGAAAGAAAAAAATTAAGTGCAAAATTTTCTACGCATTTTTTACCCTGACATAATACGTCGTGGGTAATCAAACGGCGACAAAGTACGAGTTGTGTGCATTTTTAACAAAAAACGAGCTTCACGCTATAAAGTTCAGCATTAATCTTCGAGTTTCCGAATAGAGCAATCCCCTTCTCGCAAATCTAAAATCTTTCATTGTCTCAATCCTCGGTTACCTTTCACATATATTTAATGACAAACAATTAGAAGCCGTACCCTAATCTATATTTAATAGACCCACCTCTTGCAAAACTCTTCACGCTCTTACACACATACCCTCGCAGTACCGCAACTCCTCCGAATGCTCCTTAAAAAAGCAAGAAAAAAAAACTCTTAGCGTAGAAAGCGTAAAAGAAGAAGCCCACCTCTCGCTCGTTAATCCCGCCAATTTTCCTCCTTGTCACTTCCCCGCTCCTCATTATGCACGCGCTCCCGGCACATGAAATACGGCTCTCGCCGTCCAATTACCTCCTAATTTTCCAGTTTTCCGGCGCAAACACATATCGCGCGACTTTCTCCCCTTGGCGCTCAACAAAAGAACCTCGCCGCAGCCCGGCAGCGGCTCCTCGAACAATAAAAAGCTACTGGCAGCTCTCCCGGCGTATAACGAGATGAAAAGTGGCAGCCCGGCAATTTTTCGATAATAAATTCTTTTCCCGGTAAAGCTCGCCGGGGCTGGCTCTCTCGATTCCGCGAAGGCAATTTTACCTTATACTGCCCTCTCCTCTCTCACACTCTAGTACCTCTCCGCGCTTGGCTAGTATATATACACGTATATACGCGCGTAATATAGGTGTGCATAGCAGCGTGCGCAAGAAGAAAAGCGCGCGCACACGCATTCAATCATCTCTCGGTGAGCGCAATGAAGGAAGTGCGTATAGAGCGGCGTCATTAAATAATAAGTGCCTGAGAGAGAGAGAGAGGGACCAGAGGAGCTGTCGGTTTTATAAGTAGCGAGGAGAGAGAGAGAGAGAAAGAGAACTACTCCCGTGCGCGCACACGTCTATATATACCTTGCAGGTAGGAGAGCGCGTTCACGGCTCCGTGTAAACTGGATTAGTGACGCCGAGGTAGATCCCACTTTGTGAGCTCTCTCCTCTCTCGGCTCTTCGGCAATTTTAAAGGACGAGCAGCGAGACAATGCCGCGGTGGTAGGTAGACGCGCGCCGCGTAACGGCAAAAAAACGACGAGCCGATCTCTAATTTAACTCTTTTATTAATGAGGCATTTCATTCTCGCTCGTTTATGACTGCCGAGTGGGGAAAGAAAGAGCTGGAGATCGGCTTTTCCCGCGAGCTGGGTATATCGCGGGTGGATTATTGAAATTGGCGGTAATTTTTTTTTTCTTATAGGGTTTATTAGAGCCGGGATTAAAAGGCTCGGCCGTCGCTGGATTGGAGAGGATTAACTGAGAGAGCGATTATTTTTACAGCTGGAGGGCGAATTAGCAGGGTAATGATATCGAGGAGCGAGGTGATTGGAATGTTTATTTTGTATAACGATATATATTTCTCTGGGAGCGAGATTGTGATAGAGTTTGCGCGCTAGTGAGATGGTTTTACTCGCTCGTTCGAGCTTCCGTTTCGCGTTCGAGTTGATTGTGTTTGTATAAGAATGGGCTGGATTAATATTCAAGAGGATCTTGTATGTGCGCAATGACCGTTAATTATGTTTTCTTGTTAAGTAAACTCGAGTGTTATGGATCATTAGTAGAATTCAAAAGTTTTGATGAGTTTTATGAATTCATTGTTAGATGATCATCTTTAACATTTTTAGGGTGCGTTTATATGAGATCTATTTTTGGAAATGTAAATGAAAAGTTTTTGCGGCGATAATACAGTCTCGGATTGACGGCTTAGTAAAGCTAAAAATTTAAAAGTTGAAACAAGTTTGGCGCTGAATATCCGAAATTTAATTGGAGAAAAAGACGGCTAAAACGAAAGCTCCTTATGTCTATAATCTTTGATTAAATTCATTTAATCGTTAATATAAGATTGAAATATGTGAGTCGATGTTTAAAAGCTGAGAAGATTACAGAGCTTTTACTGCCTGTTACGAGGAATTCTCTCCTGTGTATAAAATTGAGTAATAAAATTGTATATTCATACTTTTAGCAGAGCTAAGAATCCGTCATAAAACTACAGAAAATATTGCTCTTCTGTTTGGTAAATGCATGAAGTTAGGTGATTCGTTCGGATCTTGTAATCCGTAAAAATTTTTATACGATTAAGATCGATTTCCTTAAACCTTTCTAAAAAAATTATAGAAAAAAAAATATTTTCAGTAAAAACCCACCATAAAGCTATACAAAGAACAAAGTACAATTCAGTGCGATATAACATCCCATCAAATCCACATCCCAGTAACTCGAACAACGAAAAAAAAAGTGATCCACATAATCCCCCGCAGCACGACTCCGCGCACCTTAAACGCTCAATTTGCACAATATAGCCACATCCTGGCCGCTCTCCCTCACCCCTTTAAAAAAAAACCCTAAAAGCAATAACCCCAAAGACAATCCTTTGTTTTCGTCGCCCAGCTCTCTCTCCACCGAGCGCAATGAGGCGCATAAATTATGCCGCATTAACACAGCCGCGGCGTCGAGAAAAACGAAAAGCCCAACTCTCCTCTATCTCGGCGCAACTTCTTCCTCTGCGGTCGAACAATTGAAGCACTGCTCGGCGCTAAATTGCGCGTTCCGGAGCGGAAAACGCGCGACTCCCACCAGGGCGGCCTTGCTTCGCTCTCTCTCTATATATATACACACACAAAAGGAATGCATTGCACAAAAGGGGGACGGATTCTCAGGAGGAGAAAGAGAGACCACCGCGACGCCCTGAATGGCTCCCACGGCCTGCTCCACCTCGCGGTTTTGCCGCTGATGCGGTGGCTGCAAAAAAATCGAGCTAGAGGCACACGCGCGGATATCGACGAGGAGGAAGCGCCCTTTCTCGAATTAGCGGGAGGTGAGAAGGGACGTGATGAATTGCTTTGGACGCTTGGATTCAATTACTTTTTTTGGGGGGGTGTGGGGACGTTTTTGCGATGTTTAGGAGTGGTTCTTCTTTTGGAGGTGAGGAGAGGAAGGGGAGGGTTTTGGAAAGATGGTGGATTGTTTGATGAGGGAGGGAGAGTTCTTTGAATAAAACCGATCGAGGCAGGGAGTGGTTTTTTTGACCGCAAATTATGTAATTTCGGATTAATGCGCGCTCTGTTTTTGCGGCCTGGCCGCGGCTCGGGAAATCAATCATCACTTTTCGATTTTGGATGTCTGTGGCGAGGGCAATTGAGGGATTTGCGCGGTATTAAAGAGACCGACAGTTAATTGGAGAGCCATTACGGAATTTGCTGGCTTTCTGGCTTTTCTTTTTGCATTGCCACATGTCGGTGTGACTTTTTTGCTTGTACACCTGTAACTTGCCGTGTACGTCGTTATCTCGTTTGTTCGCCTTTTCAAAAGGCTTGATTTTAAGAAAAAGATAAATGTAATTGATCTTCTGTAATTGTATGGGCGAATCATTTTTTAATCAGTTAAAGTGGATCCAGCGACTTTTTCTACATTCATGTAAGTATTTCTTAAACTTATATAATCGACTGATTTTATTGTTCATTTGTAGCGGAGATTTATTGATCGTCATAAATCGTTGGAGTTTATGAACGTTTTGAACGTTTTTAGTTACTTTCTTTTTCATACAGATAATATTAAATATACATATATTAAATAAGTAAGCTATAGAACGACTTTATGTCGTCAAAACTGAACTATATTTCTTAGATTGAAATTCTTAAATTGAATTTAAATTCTGAGATTAAAAATCATTATTTTTCACACTGTGAACTCGCGCTAACTTAGTTATTTATTAATTATTGTAACTCATTGTATTATGTAATAAATGAAATTTAATATTTTTGAAGTATTTAATTTGAATCAATAGGATTATAAAATATTATTAATTCTAAGAGAAAAAAGTAAAACAAAAATAAGAATTTCATTATAAAAAAAATATATATTTATGCATTTGAAAATTTATCATTATAATTTCTCTTCTTATATCTACTCTGTAAATATGATGATTAAATTTAATATATACGTACACATACCAAAACAAGTATGTTTCTGATATTTTAAAAATTTTGCATTAAATTCAATGGAGATTATTATGATTTAAATACTATGTTCATTATAGTTTTCTTTTAATATTGGAATAGAAAATGGTGTATTTAGCAAATGTAAGTACACTTGCCGACGGAAATTTCTTTTAGAACACTTTGAAATTGCAGTGTAACTCAATTAGATAATAATTTTGGTGCTTTTGATAACTTTATTTAAAGATTTGAAAAACATTCTGTAGATATTCCTTTTGGTCAATGTACATCAAACTGCGTGAAAACACTTAACAGTGTATCGCACAGCACTTTACCTAAAAATAATCTCTCATAAACCAAAAAAAATTCTATCCACACACTCATCCTCACATCCCTCTCCTCCATCCCATCAAAATCTAACATCCATCCCTCCCTCACCACTCCACCACTCAAAAAACCACCATCGCCCCGACAAATCGTCTGTTAACTCTTCTCCACATGTCGCGTATACACACATAGCCAACATCTCCAAACCTCGGCACGCGTGGCGAACACACACATACCCTCTCCTCCCCTCCTCCCTTGCAAATTACAATTTACGAGTCACTCTCCCTCCCTCCTATCCCCAAAGGGATTAAAAAGCCATATCCCCGGGGAAAATAATACAAGCTCTCTCTTGCCCGGCAGCTCGAAAATTAGCGGGCCCCTCTCGCGGCTTTGCATTTTATCGTCGCGCATTATATCCGAAACTTTTACGAGGCCGCTCGCTCGCGGGTACATTAGAGACACAGAGCAGAAGAGGAGGAAGAAAAAAGCCAAGCGCTGTTGGAAGCAAACGAAGCAGCGCAAGCGTCGATATATCAATTATAGCCGCTTATTGTTTAAGCCTCGCTAGCTCGCTCGGGTAGTCGTAAAGAGCAGAGTTTTAACGGCCCCGCCGTTTTCCCTCGGCGCGAATGTGATTCTCGCTCGCGCTTTCTTTCTCTCTCTCTCTCTGCCCGAGCAGCTACTCCCTTTTATACGTTTTCAGCCCGAGCCAATCGCGAGGGCGCAATTTTCGAAGCCGAAGCTCGGCCAATCGCGCGAGCTATGTGAGCCGAGAAGCGCGATCGTAAAACGAAGTCGCGCGCGCAAAGCAACGCGACCGGCAAATTACATACTTTATATAGCTGGATATGTACGAGAGGATGGTTATGGGGACGAGAGAGAGGAGAGAGTCGATTTGCAGGCGCGACGAATAGGGAATTAATACGAGGGATATGCCTCTTTGCCAGGGGATGTGGGTATTCTTTTGAAAGTTGGATGGACGAGGGACGAAGGAGAGAGAGAGAGTTGAAAATCAATTTGTTTGTTGGATAATGACGGCTGGAGCTGACACTGGGCTTTTTTGTTGGTTGAGCGAGCCCAGTTTGTGTGCTTGGGTGAGGAAACAAAGTGAGCTGCAACTGTGTGGTTTTTTTAGTGTTTTTGAGCTGAGAGAGTTTTGATGTATGAATGAACTTTTGTTTTTTAGAGGCATAGCAGCTACTACTAGAATTATCTAAAAAAGTCTTTCGCAAAAATAATAAATTATAAAAAGAACGAAGTATTTATAATTCCAAACTCAACAATTCTGCGGTTATTTATACATGTAATTATTTTACTCTCAACTCTCGAGCTGCACGTACCAATAAAACGTAACAAGCCGGACTATACACGAGAGAAGACGAAGCCCCCTGAGTCATGAGTTAATCAAGATCCATAAGCTTGTACTACAACGCTATCAAATATTGAAACAATACCACAGTTTTATACGCCGGCTCTCGGTAATTCTTTACAAGAGTTCGGTATTCCGGATAAATGAGCGCTCGCCGTTATTGCAAAACTTCGAGCGTGTATCGAGAATAATTCATAATTGCTGTATACCGCACGATGCGGCTGGGGGAGGCGATGTGAAATATGTATTAACTAGGAGCATTTTGACGAACTCGAAATTCTATAGAGCGGGCTGAAATGTCTTTGTTTTTGCCGACCGAAATTCTTTGACAGGTGATGAAGAAAGGAAAGAAGCTATAATTACATTAAAAAGAAAGAAAATTGTGAAGAAAAAGACGTAGTCAGATTTTTTGCCAGAAGAACTTGCTGCAACTCTAATATTGTTCAAGCTCAATTTTCACCATTTAATCACACGCGTGAAAAAGTAAATTGAAAATGTCACTCCAAGTCCTTACACGACAGAACACATCAGATCCTCACCTCGCCAACTAAAACCATTCCCCGTTTCCCAGAAACAGAAGAATCCCGCCTCTAACCAGAGAAAAAAAACCATCCTCATTTGCAAGCTCGCGCGCTGCTATTAATATTAAAAGCAGCCGGGGCAAAAAAAAGACCGGCTCAATTTACTATTTTTCCTCGTACAGCAACAGGTATAATCATCGGTCATTCAATAACTGTATCACTGCCGCCGCGCTAATAACCTTTTCCCTCATCCCACGTAAAAGCAGCCATTATTTTTCCACCCATCTAAACGCTCCCGTCAACCAACCTTACAAAAAGAGCCCCCATGAATCCTTACGCTTATCATCTCTCAAAGCGTAGCTAAACCAAAGCCTATAAATAAGACTTTAGCAAGGCCCGACTCATCTCCCTATCCACATGGCGGCAAAAAAGTTGATGAAATTCACTTATCGCTCGCGTGTAACCAAATCACTCGCTCGACGAGCCAACAATGAATATCAAGCCCCCGCTCACAAAGCATCCCATTTGCGGCCCCTGTGGCCGAGGCAATAACCATGACAAATCCGTCCTAGCGTAGGGCCATTAAACATCTAAAAAGAAGCTCTCTCGCGCGTAAATGGAAAAAACGTCGACCTCCCCCGTGATAAGGCAAAAATATACGCGAGACTCGCGGGCCCGGTTCGTCACAGTCGAGCGAGCTCTCCGCGTGTAAGAGTGTATGTATATATATGGATCGTTTGCGTGTGAGAGCTCGTCCCTTTCTCTCATGTTGCGCATAGGAGGGCGAAGAGCGGGCAAAAAGCCCTCGGAGGGCGGGCCCGACTGACGAGCCGGTAACTGCCTGTGAATAATTTAATAGATATATTGTGTCTCCTTTCGCTCGACTCCTCGCGCGCGAGCGCCTCCTTCTCCTTTTGCTCCTTTCTCTTCTTTATATATTCTTGAGGTACTCGTCGGCTCTTGTGAGTGTGGAGATCGTCGCGAAAGCTTGGTGGGAAGTGGGTTGAGGCTTATTAAGGGTAAGGGATTGATGATTTTTTTTTAGTGGTGGGTTAGAGGGTTGTTTTTTTTTTGGTGATTTGATTGGTTAATGTGGGGGGAGGTTTGGAAACTAATGTTTTGGATAGGGAGAAAAATATGGATGGGAATTTAGAGTAATGATTCTGAAAGGTGCTTTATTGGTGGACCATATTTTATTAGTTGAAGGAATCAATGAGATCAGATTTTTGAATTTGTACCGACGGTACTCAAACATTTACATTCCATCCTTCATTGTTTCTATTGTTTGTGAAAATGAATAAATAATTCATGACTATAGATCTAACTTGTCCGCCCTGCCACTGCCGACAGACATTGTTTCACCGGCATTTTTCCTCCCAGCAGTAAGACAAACGTTTTTCATCTGAAGTGGTTTCAAACCCGTGTTGAGAAATAGTATTTACCATTTTAGATTTGAATTAACTTGTGCCCTATAGCTACTTTTCGTCTTCTACGTTTTTATAAGAATCATGAATGTTTAAGTCATCTCAGCTGAAACAATCGTATCAATTCTCCTGATTAAATACTTTAAATAATCTTTCAAAAATAAACATCGCTTCCACAAATTTTTAAAACACGTCAGCACACCACAATAACCAACATCCCGCCCCAAATAAATTTTAATAAACCCGCGCGGAAAAAGCCTCAATCCACCAAACAATCAACCATCAAACTTTGTCCCCTCCTCGCAAACCTCTCCCACATACACACACTTACAAACTTTTTTTCATCCACGCCGCTCGTTCGCATCGCGATCAATTTAACGACACGAGCCGGAGCTAACTTTCCCCTCGTTTTCTCTCTCCCGCATATACACCTATATACTTACACGTATACACACACACACACATCTACCTATATACCTCACCTCTCTCGCATATATGCACGTAATGCCCGTGCAAATTTTGCAAACTTCCTGACGGCTCGTTTCGGGCTCGCCTCTTTTTTCACCACCACCGCAGAGCCACGCCGCTTTTTTCTCTCTCGTCTTTTCCTCCATATTCCAGACGGACATGTATATATGTATCGATTATCAAGTTTGCGGCTGCGGCTCGCGCAAGTTTACACTTGTTGTTTTCCCCCCTTGCCATACGGGCGCACAGGAGCGTCGCGTTTAATAATTGATTAACTGGACTCGTTACCGTTCCGCGGCCGGAGCGCAATGCTGCACTTTGCGGAGAGGGACACGCGAGGAGCTGCTAGCTTGATGGATTATACCCCGAGTCCCAAGTGATTGTTGATGTGCATGATGGATGATGAGCTGGAATTTTTCCTCCTCTCTCTCTCCAGCGATGCCATCGGGATCGCAATCCTGATCTTTCTTTTTTTTAAGTTGTTCATTTTTTTTTTTTTTTTTTTTGCTTTTCGGGTAATGGGCTCTCCCTCTGGTGGTTGGAGGGGTAATGCATTGTTGGCTCCGCGGCAAATTGATTTGAACTTTCAACGCGTGTCGAGCTGGTTTTTTTCTTTTTTATTAGTTCCGCGGGAGCTGATGGTGGATCTGTCATTGAGGTGGCTGATTTATACGTATTTATATTCTGAAAGACGCATGAAAATTGTAAAAACAACGATAAAATATGCTGAATCACTGGCCAATTTCGCAAGCATCTCTCCGATGCACGCGCGAGAACATTAATATTAGAAAAAGCTATACACAGTCCATTCGATGCTCCCATACTATGTAATCAGAAAGTTGCAACTATGCGCAATATGAATATATATACGGCCGTCTGGCCATACCGGCTGTACCTACTGCGATAGTAAATATACGCATTCCAGTAGCATTTTGCAAGCCGTAATAGGGTTGTTTAGACTTCCGTATTAGATAATTTTGTTGTGGACGCCTGGGGCCGTAAACCATGTGATTATATACACGAGCGGCCGGCTCATGACTATTTGAATTTTATCTATTGCAGGTGAAATCTTTTGTATTACGTGGAACAATGCATTACGTAAACAACATTTAAATATTTCTTCAATGTGATTATTTGCAAGTCAACCTTATGTAAAATGCCCTCCTGAATGGCCTGGAAAAACTGGTAACGATTTTTGGCTTTCCGAGCGTCGGAAAAGAGCCACTGTAAAAATAACCCGAGTGTGCGCTGAAAAATACTGTATTGCAGGTAATAAACGACTTAGCGCTTTGCCACCGGATTGGCTTATGTAACGCGATTGCTTCGAATTAGTTTGGTTCGAAATACGTTCGGTAGACAGTAATGCAGTTTAACAAATCTAAAATAATGTTGCTTGTCAGATCGGCCGACTGATCCGTCTGTAACTACTTCCGACTATCTCAATCTCCGCTTCTACATTAATTTCTCCTATATTACCTCTCATTCCAACCGTTCTAATTACCTACAAGCTCCACTACTCAAAACTAGACCATCCTCCACATTCCTCACCAGATCCACAACCGCAATCCACTTATCCCCAAAAAACAATCTCCAAAACTCAAAACCATCCCGAAAGCCAAAAAACCCACTCTCCCCCGATGCCACCTGCAGATTAGCCTTTCGGCGTCCACGAAAATCGGCGGGCCACTTAAGCCGCGCTCCTCGGACGGGGGGCGCGCGTATCAATCTAGCAAAAGAGCGCCCCCTGATCCATCCACTCTCTCTCTCTCTCCTCGTTCCCCCCATTATTTCAATTGGTCGGCCGCTCCAAGAGCCGGGGGAGGGGGTAGCCTGAAGAGCGAGACGCAGCTACTCTCTCCCTCTCTCTCGCTCGTTTATACAGGGCCTTCCCCCCTGCCGGCTCCGCCCAGCAAACCACCTTCCCCTCCCCTCCCGGAAGTATAGTTACATATACAGATGCGCGCGTGTGTTTGGGTATATATACATGGATGCTTCTGCTTCTCCCCTCCATGGTTGGTGTTCTTCTTTGCGAGAGAGGGATAGGATTTCTCTCTTGTCTCTTATTTTATACGAGCGAGTGTGTGGATATTACGTGTATCTGTCCTTGTCTGCTTTGCGGCGCGAATTTAACGAGCGACAAACGCGCGCGCGCGCGCGAGCCGGGATTGATTAAATTACGCATAAATTTTCTTTTTAAGCGCTTTGCGCGAAAAAGCGCTAAGTGCGCCGTGTGCGCGCGTGTAGGTATACGCGCGCGCGCGCTGGCTTATTACGCTGTACAAAGCTGGGACGGATGCGAGATGCGCGTTTATTTTTTTTAAGAGAGGGGGAAATTTAAATTCTGCTTTGGTTCAGCTCGTTGGCGAGAATTATGAAAACGCTCGTAAGTGTCTCGCGCGACGATGAGAGCGCCTCTTGTTTCTTTTATGCGAGCGCTTTAAAAGTACGGTGTGTGCACGGCTAAGCGGCTTTGAGAGTGAGCTTCGAGGGTCGTAAATGTGAAAACGGTTTAAGGGGGGTCGCGGAGGTGGGTCTGTCGGTAAGGTAGGTTTTAGCTACCGAAGGGAATTTGTTGAGGATTGGTGATGTTGAAGGAGAGTTTTACCAGGAGAGCATTTGAGATTTGGGTTAAAGATTTTAATAAAACTTTGGGATATGTTTTAAGATATCAAAAAATGGAGAAAGCTGCAGTTATAAACGGTCTAAGGTTTCGGAATATTCGAGCTATGGATACTTACAGTTTTATTTTGAAGAAAATATGAACAAAAAATTCTACTTACAATGTGAATATGTCAATCAAGACAAATCTTTAATAAATTTTCAATAAATAAAATGAAACTAGTAAAAGCAAGCTTCAATTTATCGTTTTTAGCATAAAGAATTGATAATTTAGACTAGAGTTATGCTTGTTTAAAATTAAGCAACAACCTTCTAAATTCCTACCTGCGGAGTCAGTAAATCCTCGCATTTTCGTGCTCTCAAGTTTTTCTTCCTCGCATTTAAGTGCTCTCCTGGTTAGTACTAACTGAGCAGGAGAACGCGATACAATCGGTTCAAATTTTAGAATATACTTCAGACATTATGCTATTACAAAGTCCTCAATACAAAACATCAGAAGCAATTAACCCTTTCACGCACTTAAGGACATTTTCGTCCAACTTTAAGAGGTCGCTACAGTATACAAAACATAATTAAAATAAGAATGCTGTTGAAATAGTTTATTTGGAGTCATTACAAAATCTGTAGATGTTTAAAATGTTAAAATTAATTTTTTTAGAAAAACTTTTCTTAAAAACTCAAAAATTTTCAAAACTAGGGCGTGTATGAAAGGGATAAAAAATAATACCTTACTCAGGGTTATCTCTATTTGTGCATTAAGAGAATTTCATGCGTTTGATTAAGTGGAAAGAATTATAAATGCTGGCAAGAATTAGTAAAATAGTATATCTTATTTAGAATTATAGATTTATGACATAAAAGTACGTCCTTCAAGTTTAATTAAATTGAAAAAAATTAAAGAGAGTTTTATTCTTAGTTTTAAGAATGTGCTCCGACTTATATTAGGTTGGAAAAAGAAAGATATGTGATTTATCTGCATTTTTGAATGCCACAATATTCTCGAGGATTCGAAGCATTAGAACGCTTTTAAATAAATATCTTATTCGAATTCAATTTTAATCACATCTACTAATTTGTTAGTGTGACATTTTTGTAGCATAATATTTACTGACAAGGAGAGTGTCTCAGATGCGGGTCATGGATCTTGCTGAAACTTTTTCAGGGTCTTCTTTGGCCAAAATA
>UELX01002694.1:0-28858 GCA_900480035.1 Eupelmus urozonus
CTTCTTATTTTGGCCAAAGAAGCCCCTGAAAAAGTTTCAGCAAAATCCATGACCCGCAACCCTGGTCCTCTCCTTGTCAGACATGGAATACGCACACATACACACATGCGCGCACGCGCACGCTCCTTTTTTCATTATCATTTAAGTTGCTCTATATGATCCAAAATAAAAATTAAGTAATCAATAGAATATTATAAACGGCATTGTGTTACAAGCTCTTTCCGTTTTCGAGTTTAAGGAAGAAGATTTTTCTAAATCGCTTCATGGGTTCTCAACTTAAATCATAATGAAAATTTAATTGAAAATGCTACATCTCTGTGTAAAACAAGACTAAAAGCAGAAAATAATTATTTAACTAAAAAAAAAATTTTTAAAACACGTTTTTAAAATGTACTAAAAAGAGTAAAATAATTTTTCCTTACAGATTTATAACCCCATATAGAATCCTCACTCCATACAGATTGTCTTGAAAATTCGTGATTGTGAATTTTCAATAGCTGTGATAATACTTGTAAGATTTGCAACGAAAAACGTGTAAAAGTAAAAGTATTTTTAAGATTTTTTTTCGATAAAGGTTGACTCAAATTTTAATTCTGAGTAAATATGATTTTATATATAGATACGTGATATAACAAAAGCGTATAAAACATGATGTATATTCGACTAAAGTAATATTTTTTGTCTATTGTAAATATAAATGATTTCATTATTTTTTCCAACATTACAATTTAATAATACATTAATCTTAACCTTATAATTACATATTAATAATTAATATTTATCTCAGAATAAACATTTTTAATACTATACACTATAAATATACAAATATCGTGTTCTATTTCTTATTTTTTTTTTTCATTTCTCCCAATGAAAAATTTAGTAACTAGTTAAGAATTTTATCTTCAATAAAATTGCAAAGATTTTAATAAGTTATTCATAAAGTAGAGTAAAATTTATACATTTTATACTGATGAGAGATTTGCTTTATACAGTTATGTTTGACAAGCCTGGAAGACTGATTTATTATCTAATTTTTTCTTATGGCTAACAGTCATGATACTTTGCCTTCAAGAAACCAAGCCAAAGCTATATCATAAAGATATTCAAGATAAATCTGAAAAAGAATGTTTATACTTTTATAAGGATGTTGCTCTACTTTTTAAAAAATAAAACTTACTGATTGATTCAGAAAATCTTTTCGACATCTGCGTACTTCACGGACAGCCTGAGAAACATCGCATTCCTCATCGACAGTCATTCTTTTGAGTAGGAAAGATGAGGCTAACCAAAGTCCACTTGCCGTAACACCATTGCTAGATTTATTTGATTGAATTATTTTATTAATCATAATTCGATTAAATAAATAAATAAATGAATATATATTTGCTTATATTTATTACCGGCACACTGTAACAATAGGGCAGTTCTCTCTTTTAGGTAATTCCTCAAAAGCTTTCCACAGTTTAACCAATTCATTCGCTGATGGCAATGACGACTCTGGCCAATTCTTGTAAGTAATTATCTTAACCATTTGGTTCTTAGTCGGCTGCTATCGACAAATAGTCAGATAAGAAAAAAATTATAAGTAATAGTAATACAATGTGAACTTTTTGTTATTATTTTAAAAGAAATATATTTATAAAATATAAATTTTCATTATTTTTAATAGCGTTTATTTATTATTATAATTTGCCCATATAATTATTACCTCAGAACTGTCAATAATAAGAACTTCTTCTTTAAAATAATACTGCGAATCAATTGTTAAGTTCTCTTGTCTAATAACTTTTAAATATTTAGTATTTCCGAATCCCTGACTCTCTGGCACTAATTCACAATATGTCTGAAAGCATTTAATAAAATCATCTTATAGCAATTACAGAGTATGGTTTTTAAAATATATGTTATTATATATTGAACGTACAGGATCTTGTAAATTAGGTAATTGTAAGACTAGAACTAATTCTACATTTTGTTCCGATATCATTCTCCAAAAATCGGCAGATGTTGTTGGTAAAGGTAATTGCGTCGTAATGTATTGACGATTTTTGAAAATGCCTCTAACGCAAGTAGCAGCAATATAATCACTATCTTCATCGGTAGGCACTGATCTTTTTAAGTACAGTCTATTTAAGCCAGCTATAGCATTTTTTATTAAACATTTTAAAATATAATTATTTTATTAAATAGGTTAATAAATAGATAAATAAATATGATTTATTGAGTCACTAAATTATCTGAATCTAATTCACTCAAGTTACCGGGCTAAGAATAAAAAATTGAACGTAATCGACATCTTCTATTGATAAGGATATATTCCAGAATCGTGTTTAAGAAAGGCGTATCATATGTGTTTATGTTATCTCGATATATCTTTCTTAAACATTTTGCCGAAATCCATCCTTGTCCGAAGAAACTGTCTAAATAGTGTACAATGTTTTTAACATTCTTAGTAATTCTTGTACATATATATTTATATAATAATCAAAATAATAATATTTAATAAGTTAAAACTTCTTACATCTTCTCATAGCTACTATAAATATAGTTATTTTATGTATGAATATGAATTTATAAATTGTTAAAATTGTATTAATATTTTTTTTATTAATTATTACGTTACCTGCAGATTCAGGAAATCTGTGCTTTGCTCTATTTTTATTTGATAATGATTTTTCAGGTAAAGGTGGAGATCCCAGAACTTCGTTCCACCAACTCGTATCTAAAATTCTAAACATAATTTTATTATGTAATATACAATGAATAAATAATATACAGAGTGTTCTGTAGCATTATTGTAGGTTTTTAAGAATTCTGATGAAAAGTTCGCTTAGAATTTACAAAATTAAATATGATCATTACGCCTACAATGACTAATACTGACATCTTAAGAGATAGTTTTTATAAAATGCAATATATAATTCAACGGTAGCAAATAATCTAAGTTATTGTTTGTTAATATACTTACTAACCTTTGATAATAAGATGCTGAGTCTTTCTTTGCCTCAGCGATCCTTTCAGGCAATGTCTTATCGCAATTGAAGCATGTATTTGTTGAATTTAAATATTCAACAAGAACTAAATGCACAAGTAAATACTGATCTGTATTGTCGACCATGTTTAATCTTTCTTTCCTTACAGATAAAATATCTGCGAATACGTCAATAACCTGCGAAGCAGAAACCAGTCAAAATTTAATCTTATGAAAAATATTTATTTTATTCAAACTAAATTCACCATGTACACTTGTTATTATTTTTAAAAACATATTATTGTAAAATAAAAAATTTTACTTATGTCAAGTTGACAATAAAAACATATTTTATAGCTTTTAGTTACATGCCATTTCTTCTCGATTTAGTTATTTTTTATTCGTTTGCTGTGCATTAATAGGCTATAACTATATTAGAGGTAATGGCTTTAATCAAGTAATTCTGATTAGATTTACCCTATATTAGAGAATTTAAAAAAATATCACAAGCATAAACCGGTATAATATCAAAGAAATTATAAAGAAGGTCTATTTACATGCTTATATAGAAGAAATAACTTTAATTAATTTAATAATTACGTTGAATTAAAATTTTCGGATCTATTTTATCTAAAAAATCGCATGCCTACATTGAGTTTTTAACTTAACCAAAATTCCTTTATTTGCATTAAGACAAAAATGTTAACAGACTACGCGCGTGTTTTTAAGCGTGTAACGAAAAAGTACTAACCTGCTCTGAAAACGCTCTACAAATAGACATATCAAGGACGATAAGGGTACCCGTGCGACCAACTCCGGCACTGCAATGAACGATGATCGGGGGATTGTCTGTTTTGCGAGGTACTGGCACATGTTTTTGGATTTCTTTCAGAAAGGCCACGATGGAGCGCGGATTGGAAGGAACACCGTGATCTGGCCAAGCAGTGTAGTGTAAATGCTCAATCTGTGAACCACAAATTCTTTTATTAAGATAAATAATTATAAGAAGAAGATTATTCTATCAACTATAATGTTTTTCGCTTAATGAAAAATACAGTTAATGAGAATCAATTTAATTGGCGTTATCAAACTAGGAAAACAAAATTTTTCAAAAACTATCTTATCTATTTTACTTAAATTAATAAAAAAATTTCTGACATAGTACGATTACCGTGCGTATTTCTTCGCCTCCACAAGACGCCTGGAAAGTCCTATATGTATAATCAGAATGAATTTCTTCACTAGAAAACTGTACTGATATTTTTCCGTAAATTACTTTTTTTCCGATAGAAGATGGCCAATATTGTTCACATTTAATCTGAAAACCACATTCTTCAAATTATCTACATTATAAATACAAAAATATTCATGATATGTTTATAGATATTATTATATCTTAACGGTTAAATTTTTTAACTTACTTTTCCGTTTTCAATCAAATTTGTCATCATACAAATTATTTGTACTTTTTCTTGCCAAATCATTCGCCAGAAATCAATAACAGTAGTTGGCTTTGGTCCTTGTGTGGCTATGTAAGCTTTTTCTTTTCCGCCGTATCCCTACAAACAGGAATTATTTATATTCTACTATAATTTTTAAGGATAAAGTTTACTTACTGTTATAAAATTGGCATTAATGTAGTCAGAGTATGGATCATCTTGTATCTTTTCTAAAATTACTCGCGAATCATCGTCTAAAATATAAATTTGAAACGTTATTTATTTTATGATTATTTACTATTCTATGTTCGGCAAGTGCTTAGATGACTTAAAAATGAATAATGGAAACTTACATGGAAAAAGGTTTGCATATCTATTTTTTGGTTTTGTTTCTGGTTGCGATCCATAAGTACATGGCTTAGTCGGTCCATTTTTGATGGACTTAACAAGTTTATATTCATTAATATTTGTTTATTTTATTATTTAAAACAGCATTGTAAGAAATATAGCGAATATACTGATCGAATATACCGTAAAAGAAAAGTACAATCAAATAAAAAGAATTTTTCTACAAAATTTATTGTACTAGCCTAATATGTGAAGAGACAATTATTAACTATCGAATAAAAACTGGAATATTGCTTTTTTTATTTAATTTCGTTGAAATTTTTAGGATATTTCATCATAATTTTTTAATAGATGCGATCCTATGATTAAGAGGACTAGCACAATAATTTTTATAGATAAATTTTAATTAGTTACAAGTGATTTTAAATTGAAATAAAATTAGTTTGTTTTCTTGTAATCACTCATCTTATGACATTGATGATTTACCATATTAATCATATAAACTCACCGAGTATTCTTTCTTTAATGTACCAGACTTATAAGCACTTTCAAAGTATTTACTAAAATCTTCAACTTTTACCGGCATTGTAAAATCTGTTTTATTATCTATTATAAATAAGTTATTATTTGGCATATCAGTACTTTTAATTTTTACTCCAGTCTCAACTTCATCTAACGAATTATTTGACTTTTTTTTGCTAAAATCATTTGATAGAGGCATATTTTCTTGTAGTCTACCTTTCGTTTTATTTGTTAAAAAGCGACTAGTAAGTCTAAAATGGAAAAAAGTTAAATCAAACAAGAGCTAGTTTTTTAACTTTCGATTGTGTAATATGTTATTCTTCAAGATGATAAATTAAAAAAGCCTTACTTTTTTCGATATACTACAATAGCCAATAATATTGCTATAAGAGTAATAAAGAACAATGGAGTTAACCACATTGCATAGTTCTTCGGAAGATCACCGATAGGGATTGCGTTACTCTTGATAGATTTAAGAATGTTTGCACCTAATGTTTCATATTTTTTCTGTTGTAAATTTTTAGGGTTATCAATTAAAACTAGATGAATTATATAAGATTCTCTTGAGCAAAGTGCGAAGTTTTTCGATCCTCCATATATTTTACTATCTCCAATTACAAATTCCTTACTTCCAAACGATTCGGGTTCCTAAAAATATTATTATAATTGTATTTTAGATAGCATCATAAATTGACTCAAAATAACATACTTATTCACCTTTTTAAAACTGTTACTTAAATTTTGATAATATAAGATAAATTTTTTTCATTGAATAGTTTAGATCTGTGATCTATAGGATGTAGTTATTGATAATTGGAATAATCAAGTTAGAATATATATACAGTGTAATATGCCTTATTGAGCAAAATATTGTTATTGAAATATTTTGTTCTTTCGATTAGTACTGAAGCTGAGAGTTCATAAGCTTCTCAAAATGTTAATTATATTTTCTCAAGTTTACATTTTGAACGCTCAATGCAATAATTTCATTCTTTTAACAACCAAATTCGTTGAAGTTCAATAGCTGCACCCTATCTCATCTTAAGAATCACGAACAATAACTTCTTGTTTTCGATAATTTTAAATTTGTATTTAAAATGGTAATTAATGATTTTAACAAAAATATTTTTAATAACGCTTAATTAAATAATAAAAAAAACGTACCAATAGTGTTGCAGCTTTCCAAGTAGTTTTATAATAGGAAGAGCTTTGAGTGTCAAGAAACAGATTTGCATCTTCGTTATTGCTTTCTCCTTCATCGCAATATCTCGGGCCTTGCAATAACACAATCATTACACTACCTCTAACGTCGTGTATTACTTCTGGTATTCTGATCGTTACGGTGAGATCGTCATTAACTTTTGGTCTTAAATCTTTCACGTTAAAGTTCAAAGATTTTGGTAAGGAGATATTGCTTTGGATAGCTTCTCCAGAGAGTCCTTCCATTGTTACTGCCTTAACAGAGATTACAAATGTTGATGACGGAAGTAAACCCAGCTCCATGCTGTACTGTTGTTGATAGCCTGTCCCATTGATTTCTAAACTACTGGTTTTATTCTGCCAAGGTTGAAATTTTAAGCTGCTACTTGTTAATTGTACGTCGACTTCGAAGTTGCGCAATTTGCCGCCAGATTTTAAAGGATGATTCCAAGATATGTTGACTGTAGCATTTTCTTTATTTAGGATGCTTAATGATAGATATGAAGGTGAATCAGGCTCTAAAGATAGCATATATTGTGTTGTAGTTTCACTTATTTACATTTTTTTAAATTAATTAATTTTGTTAAGGATATCAGACAGTCAAAAAAATAATGTTATCTTTTAATTCAAAGGATTTAATATGGAAAACAAATTAGTAAAAGATTATAAAAAGAGTATTATAAAAATTTCTTAAAAAATATAAATTGAGCAATATTTCTTACCAAACTCTGTTCTTTTTATAATAATATCTTTTGGCTCTGATGGTTCAGTAACATTTACATTGTGAACTTTAACCTAAAATTATATATTTTATACTTTAGATATAATCAAAATCATACTGTTTGTAATTATTATCTTACTTGAATTTGATTGTAATTAGCACTTGGAAGATCAACACTTTTGCAAAGTGTATTTCGTAGATTCCAAAGATTGCAATACTCATCAAAGCGAACAAAATATTCTTTTTCTTGACAGACTTTCGATTTATCATTACAAAATTGTATAGAATAGTAATCTAATTGACCGTGAAGAGGTGGCAGTGGTGCGACCCATCTTAAAGTTGTGGTTTTATTGATAGTATCGACTTCTAAAATTTCTATATTTCGTACTGGTGGTGGTTCTGTGATTAAGAAGATAAAACTTTAGATAATTAAAATTTTAAATTCTGAATGAAAAATCTAGTTTTATTATAAAAACTTGAATGATTATCTCGTATACACATCTACATATACACTAGATTGATTACCTTACCTCTGGCTGGCATCGTGAATGTCAAGCTAGTATAAGCAGTTTTATTTTCCAAGCCATACAAATCTCTTAACGCATATAAGAGTACTTTGTAAGTTTCGGTACCATCAAAAAAATCCTTGTCTAGTGGAAAATAATAGTTGTTCGTCTTCATCTCCGTAAAATTCATTCCTAATTTTCCAATAAGCAGTTTGGAAGCATGGATTGGTCCAGTAATAGTCGAGCAATCGCTTGGAGGACTCCATCTGAGTGTAGCTGCTACAGTCGCAGACGTCTCGTTTGTTAAATGCAAATCAGCAAAGATTTCAGTAGGTATTACTAAGAAAAAAAATGTATTTTGTGTTTCTAAATTATTTATAATAGTTATTTTATTTAGTTTTTATGAAAAGCATACGTTAAAAAGTAAATATCTTTCGAAATTAAAATTTGGATTAAATTATTTTTTTTAAATAGATTTTGCACATGCATTTTGGAAATTAAATACGTCGATATTATGCTGAATGTACCTGTTGATGATGTTACATGACTTGATTTTTCATTTTCACCTTTATGTTTAATTGTATAAGCGTAAACTGTGACTGAATATTTAGTATATGGTTTCAAGCCTTTAAATAAATAACTAAAATAATTTTTTGATGTATTTGTTATTACTGCTTGAATTTGAAATCTATTGTCATTATTAAAACTTGATAAACTGTAAGGGAGTTTTTTCAAATCGTTACATCCCATTGATTCAATTAGCTGAAATTGTATAAATCATATTCACTTTTAAGTATATTATGTTTTTTATAAAGTATTTTTTTTTAATATTATAAAGAATATTTCTTTATTGGCCATTTTGTATTCAACAAACGCCATTTTAATTTAACAGTAAAAATGATAACTGTTATACAATTAAGAATTTTATATTTTATAAAACTCTTAAGATTTCATAAAAGTTTGAATTTTTTCTTAATTATACGTCTACGTTGCATAACACATTTTTCCTATAGATATAAAATGGCCATGCTAATTCGTCAATAATCAGCATTAATTACAAATCAAACATTCATGTCACTATCAATGACGAAATTCACGTTTAAATTATCTATAGTTATGTCAACACTAATTCTTTTGTATATGTTTTATTTTTATAGATTTTTGTATAGGCTTCATGTATTCTTTGTTCATTTACTTTGAAATTATAAAATTTAAAAATGTATTCTTCAAATATAATAATGAAACTTCTTTATAAAATTTAATTATCGTACATAATAGGTTTTCACTAATCGAAATTGAACTAATTAAATCAACCGTAGATATTTTTGATATTATAGATACATATATAACAGTTATGCATAAAACGCTTTTCATAAAATTGTGCGGTACAAACTTTAAACAACAATACTACAATATGAGTAATAATAATTTTTTGATTCTTATTTTTGGAGTGTCAATATTTTTATTTATTGATGCCGGTAAGAGAAATAAAAATATATTTTATTAACGTCCCACCTGTAAATGCCACTTTATTAACCCAAAAAGCGGGAAAAAAGTAGCATTTGACTCTTTATAATCCTTATTTTCCGTAAATTTTAATTTTGATATTAAACTATAAAAGATTGAATGAAACATAATTTTAATGTAATTTTAATTAGCTGCTTTATAATTGAAACTGAAATAAAAGATTATAAGTACGTCTGGAGTAAAGTCAATTATCTTTTCGGGTGATTACTGCCTTTGCTATACTTGGGCAGCAAACCCTCTCGCAGGGATAATCTGCGTTTTTACTCTTATAATAATTTGGACCATATTTCAGATAAATTAAGAACTAAGAGAATGCTTGATGGGCATCCAGATGATGATCATCAGATCAAGTATACTGTCGGTATATTTATGAATGATTCATTCACATGTAGTGGTAGCATAATTGACGATCAGCACATACTGACCGCTGCTTATTGTGTCGTTGATAAAGACAACACTTTTAAAAAGGGACTTTTCCACGTTGTTGCTGGAACAAATGAGCTTAATTCTACACATTCGGTCAACAGAACGGTAGAAAACATTTTTGTGAACGCCGCTTATAATGGATCTAGGGATGATTGGGTAATAGCTGGAAATACTTTAGCCGACATAGCGGTGCTTAAGGTAATCTCTTGAAATAATTACGTTGCGAGAAAAAATGAAAGATCCGATAATTATTTTGCCACTTACATATTATACCACTTACCGAAGATATTGGTTTAAATAAGTTATTCTAAAAATTTCATTTCTATAATTATTTTCTAGCTTTCAAACGGTTTGGGTATTCAACACAATAAAAACCTATCTAAATTGGATTTACCTCCATCAATAAAGATCTTTCCGAATGGAGAAAAGCTATATGATACCTACGAAGATACTCAACCTATAGTTTCCGGATATGGAATTTATGATGATTTTGAGTATTTAATTACCGAAAATGGTTACGAATATATTTCAGGAATTTTTGCACATAAATTGCAATTTGCTTTTACAAAAGTATGGAATAATACATCGTGTCAAAAAATATGGCAAAGTTTTGGTAAACAAATTTATTCAAGTCAAATGTGTGCTCCTATGAATATCACTGAACATCTCTATAACACCACTATAATAAATTATTATGGAGGAATTTGTAAAGTAAGTATATTTATATTTATTTGTTTCGTAACGTCTGAATAATCTAAATAAGTTACGAAATTTTTAGAATTTATAATTATAAATAAAAAGTAAGTAATTCTGAAACTTATCGAAAATCATCTATCAATTTTTATAAAAAAATAGATTCTTACTTAAGAATTTTAATTTTAAAATTTTAATTTTTATTTAATTTATATAGGGGGATTATGGAGCGCCACTTGTGATAAACAATAATGTAATTATCGGAATAGTATCTTCTGAAATTGGGTATTGTATGGAAAATTATGTACCTGCACTGTATACAAGAGTTTCTTCTTACATAGACTTTATTGAAGATGCGAAGAACGATAATTTATCGCGTGGTAATATACGTATTATGTGAATTTCTTGTTATTTATTATGAATAATTGCTGTCAATGTCATTATTACTTGAAGTTTCATAAATAAAGTCAAATAAAGTTACCTCCATTTCTAAGGTGTAGTTCACTATCATGCCTCTAGGCTTTTCTGGTGGTAACCATACAACTTGCAGCTCATTAGCAGAGTAGTAGTCAAATTGCAAATTCCGTACTGGACTGGGAGCTACAAAAATAGAGAATTAAAATTGATTTCTGCAATGATTTAATATTAATAGCTTAGTTTTACTAAAAAAGATCACCTCCTTCTGAAGTTTGGACGATTTCGTTAATGATGTTAGAATATTCCGATGTAACAACGACATTGTATTCAGTAAAAGGTTCAAGACCCGAAAATATTTTAGGAAAAGGAGTTGAGTCGTCGAACAATTTTTCCTTGATATTTGATAATCGTACATTATACCATGTATACGGGCATGAATCGTTTATATGTTTATCTATTCTATTATCTAAAATTATGCTCGTTTCATTCTTGTTTATTGAGAAACTTAATCTTACAGACTCTGTAAGTAGATAAAATGTGAGGTACGTTTATATAGAATATTCTTAAGGCAATGTGAATATCTCTATTATAATTTATTTATATTTTTCTCGTATTTTTTAATTTTGTTATAATATCTTTTGGATTCGTTATAGTTTTAACGATAAACTTTAACCTACTATAAAAATATTATCCACTAACAAAAAATTTTATAAAAAAAATCGAGTCACTGTAATTAATGCTTGATAATAATAGGGATTTCACATATCTTTTTAAAAGCTTTTTTTTTAATTAATAAAATAAAATGAACCTGTGCATGGTGTTGTGAAGTTAACCCATTCGCCTCTAAAAGTCCTCTTATTTACATAAATAATACCAAGAGCTTTGTAACGCGTTCCTGGTTTCAAATTTTCGATATCTGCATCTAAAACGACAGTGTTTCTTTGAATGGACAATTTCTGAGTTTCTATAAGTTTCGTAGAATTTTGCTAAAAATGGAATATTATTTGTAATTATTTAAATATCTTTTAATTTATAGTTCTGTATCGTCATTAGATGAAATTTTAATTATAAAAAATAGCAATATAATATAATTTAGTCCTTGCGGGTATAAAAATTTTCATTTATAAAATTGCTTACCCAGATTTCAAAATTTACACTAATATTTGGTATATTTTTATATTCCTTTTTCATTTCCAAAATAATTCTGATATTTGTTGAATTTATTAGTTCAATAGTCGGTGATGATGGTAATCCAACTCCTGTAATTCATAATATTAATTCTTCTAGAATTGTTGAAAATCTGAAGTTTATTTAGACAAAAAAACAAAAATTACCTATTTTGCAATATGGTGGCAAAAAATAGTTATTTTCGGTGTTCGCACATCCATATGTACATTCTCCAGTCGCATAATTGCAACTATCGCTAGAACAATTCCCGCACGTCTGTTTGCATTCAAATCCATAAGTTAAAGCAGAACAACCTAATTAAAAAAAATAAACTCATTATTAAAACCAATTTTATTGAAAGCCTATAAACAAATTTTATTTAAGGAAACAAACGATTTGAGCAGTTCATGTGTAAAATTCAATGTATATATTAATAATTTTAACCGAGGAAAATAGCATTGTACACAATGTGTGTCACTAATTTTCCCTTGTTCAAATTAGAGCTCGTACTTAAAACGATTAACCGGAAAACCGGTTAATGGTTACTCGGTTCGAACCAGGTAGTGTAACATACATCTACAGATACATAAACATTTACAGGTACGCTCATATACACATGCCTATATACATATACACCTGCCCACACTTACACACACCCATATTGTCTAACTCAGATACACACATAGTCTCTCGTCTATAAAGCTCAATAGTAAAATAAAATATTAACCCCTTAACTGGCAGTGGATCATATATGTACACTTTGGTGATTCTCCATGAATTTTGACCAAATTTGGTTTGCAATTGGGGTTCCTAAAGTACTCGAAAACTGTAGTACTCCGATTTGAGAAATATTCTTTGCAATGACATTCGAGACTTTAGATTTTGATATTTATAGTTTGAATTGATAAGGATTATTCACGTATAGTAAAAAAGTTATTGAAAAGACTGATATTTTCTACGTCGGTCTTTTCTGTAAACGTAAACGTATCCGTTTTTTCGTCTGCTTGTAGAAGCACCTTTCGGTTAATCGGATACCGTAATAACCGATTACCCGTGCTTTAATCGAGTAAACCCGGTTAATCCGTTAATTGGTTAGCCGAGTAGTAAGTTCAAATATAAGCATATAATAAGGTTTGTTAATTTGTATGGATTTTAAATTATGTACAAGCATAAGATTACTTACGATCAGAGCAAGTTGGCATTTTAAAACCTTGTGCGCAAGAGCATCCAGTTTGATCACAAGACAATAATTTTTGACAATTCTTGTTTTCCCAAAAAAGTTTCGAACAGCTTAACGAGCATGATATACCGATTTTCCCTTCTGAACACAATGTCCTTGCATCTATATTAAACCATTCACAATTCTTTTTTAATTTATACTATAGGAATACTATTTCTTAATCGTGAAAAATTATAATTAAGAGTGAGAAATTATAATTGATAGTGTGTTAATAAAAAATATAACCTGTAGTCGGCGATTTTCGGGTATTTGTGAAATCAATAATAGATGAAATACCATTTGCTGATATTTTTTGACACGTGATATTTGGCCAGAAATAATATTTTTCAACGGTATAATCTTGGGATGCTATAATTTTAGTGACCTTAAAAGTGCCTAAAAAATGATTTAGCCATTTAAAAAATACAGTTTTTATTTTAAGAAATCTTTTTGTAATTACTCTTTAAATTTCTTGGTTCAAACTCGATTTAAAATTTTATAAAATATTAAATCGCTGATTCGGCAATAATTTTTATTTCTGCTATTTCAGTTAATTGAATTTGCGGTTTTCACAGTTTAAAATGAACATTTAAGTAAAACTTTACTTGGTTTTCATCAATATTATTGCACAAATTGTATAAAAAATAAATATTTTTTTCAAAGAAATTTAAAGAGTAATTTTTAAATTTAAATTAATAACGGATAACATGTACTCTAATATTCATATTTTTCAAAATACGTACAGTCGACAAATACTGACCATCGTAGCAACGGCGAATGTTCGATACCGCCCAATATGGATTATTTTTATACGAGCCATTACTTAATAAAGTATTTATGTGCATCATAACTGGTTCTTTTAATGTTATTCCTTTTAGAGACTCTTGTAACAGTGTTCTATTAAATTTAACGTTTCGCCAATTAGGCAATCCCAGTAAATTATTTGATTTTTTGTTTGTAAAAAAAGCTACGGCCTTTCTTTGACCATTACGATCAACAAAATCGACTGTTATTGTACATTTTTCACACATACTGACTGACATTTCGATACACATATTTTTATTTGGTGATGTAGCCATAATTTTTGGACTAATTAGCTTTGATTGTGTTGTCTTTGTAAATGAATATCCATCTGAAATAATTTTTAATTTCGTAAAACTTTTGAACGGTTTGCTCTAAACTTTCTTTAAATCATACAGAATAAAATAAATATTTGCATACATATGTGAAATTTCATCAGCACTGAAGCTGGACTTCTTACAAAAAGAGGATATTCACTGATTTCTTCACCAGTCCCTACGATTTTGTGATAACCAGTGAAGTAGTCTCTTTTCTTTAACTCTTCGTAGTGTAAAAGACTTTTGTCAGAATCATAAACTGATATTGCTATTTTTGTTTTAAAATCCCATTTAAGCGTAAAAGTTCGCCATTCAATTGCAGAAAGAACAGTTGCCTATATTTATCCACAAATTCATTATCTTCATAACTGATTAGAATATAGGTTAAGATTATAAATTTTTTAATGATAATTTTGTTCTTACGTTGTACTCTGCTAACGGAATCTTGCATGAATCGCTAGGCAAAACTGGCAGGTCAGGTATGCCATGCTGACACTTTCGAATAACCGACTTCTGGTTATTCCAGCCTCCCAGAATGATGAAGAAGCAAAAGGTTCGTAAATGATCGTTGCAAAATGCAAAGTGTGCGTCTGAAGTGCCGCGAATTGAAACGGCCAAACTTCCGCTACTTGGAAGCAAGCTGACAAATTTAAATTGATTGGACATTCTCTTTTCTTCGTAATCTGTTGGCAATGAAAAATTCCAATTTTCTATTATAGTATTTTATCAAAAATCTAATGCTGAGTTAGTTTGTTGAAATTTTGTATTTTCGTATTTTTGTAGACATTATTAACATTATAGATGTAACTGAATCATATCGTTTTTTAAAATATATCTTTAATTAAGCACTCGATCGTTATTGGTATATTTTCTTTTATTCGCAATTTTGATTTTGCATGGTTGAAGATAAGAATAATCAATTAATGATAAGGTGAAAAAATTTTCTCTTGTTGATCTATACGAACTATAGTGTTGTTTATTTTTACAATTTACATTGTCGCCGTTTCGGAGGAGTTAATTACCTCCCTATTCATGACTTTAATAATTGTAAAAGTACGTGCATGTCGAATTAAAATTTATAATATGATAAGAATAATCAATAAAAATAAAATTACCTATAATTATTTATGATAACTTGTAGAATAAATTTATTATATTAGCATGTTCTTATTATGTATTAACAAAACTGCAAGATTTCAACAAGCTCAGCTGTTGCAGTTTAAATGTGTTTATCAGTTAACTTAAGACTTTACCTTCCCATCGACTGTCAAAAACAGGAGACATTGGATGCGTTAAACTTGTTACATAACTCCAAGAATCGTTTCTTTCCCAGTTATGTGAGCACGGCATGTTACGACTCATTTGGCAAGTCAAATTGTCGCTTACCGGATACACATACTTGTCATCGAGCAAAACTATGAAAAAAAATGTTAGGTTTAGCTTTCGTTTTGTTTTTTGTACTTATGCATCTTACTACTACATCTTACATCTATCGTTTTGTAACAAATACTTATGGGTCAAATAACAGTCATAATTTTGAATCATATTTACCGTAAGGCTTGTCAACTTTGTTATAAGGTGCGAAGCTTTGATCCGTCCATGCTAAATTGTAGTTCCAAACTAAAGAACTACCCGCTTCATCAGAAATGCAGTAAGCGTCTTTGAGATGGTGATGATAGAGTTTGCTGCTATAGTACTCCGGCCCGGAAAGCGTGAAAAACTCGGCGTGTACTGAGCTTATTACTAATTGTCCGAGCACTTGCCAAAAAAGAATCCATCGGGAAATTCTCTTCATTTTGAATCGTAATACTACTTTAAATAAAAAATTTAATGGTTAATATTATTTGTGAGTATTCTTGCATGATTGAGTGATAAAATTTAAAATTAGATAACATTTTTGCGGTATGATATTAACAACTAAATATTAAGTTAAATGGTCCTATAATAAATTCTGATTTATTTTTTCTTAGAAATGATCTTGCCTTTTTATATGTTTAAAATATAAATAAAAACCAAAAGATTAAAAATGAAGTTGTAATCTTAATGAGTCATTCGGCAAAAATAACTGCCAACAGTCCAAGTCGTTTCTTGGTTTAATCAGTGTGTCCATTATTATCTTTTTTAGTACAATATGTAACTTAAGCACATAATATAAGTATTTACAATAAAATCATTACTTTGTTTATAAATATATTAATTATAAATTATTGAGTATAGTATTTATCATTATAAATAAAATCTATTCTAATATAAGCCAATATTAAAATAGATTTTTTTTAATAATTATAAGCACTATACTTTTATCTAATAAAATTTTTACTTATAAATACAATATTCATTCCTTTGATTCTTTTCTTATTAATTGTTCGTATTAACAAAACCCATCTTTCAATAACAACAACAATTCTCAAAACAAAAATAGCTCCACTCGATTTAATTTTTAACCACCTCTAGCCATCATACAAAATCGCAAAATCACCTGCATAACACTACACATCTACAACCGATCCGACCGCACAACCCAACCCTCACGCCTCAGTCCAGATCCCGTCTCTGAACCAAAACAAAGCACACCGAGCACAATGATCTGTTACGCTCTGCACTTTCGCAGCGCGCATAAAGCCAGCGCGCGTGTCAGACACTGAACTTGGCTCTTTCTCTCTCTCACTGCGGCGATGAGTCGTTTGCTCGCTCGACTAGAGGAAACCGACTTCCTCCGATAAGGAGCAATCGTGCGCCATAGGAAAACCGACTGCATTGCGAGAATCAAATGAATGCATTTCAGATCAGCGATCGATCCGACGTATTAAGTCATTGCTGGGCGTTGGTTGTGTAATCGTTGGGTCGTAGGCACTCGTTGCTGAAATCTCGGTCCGAGGAAGGAGATGATAGGAGCTTTTCTTTCGCCGTTGAATTCGCGATGGAGATTATGGCTATCAAAGCGGAAGTCAGTGATTCGCCAACTTCAGTGTACGGAGTTTTATTTCATGCGTGTGTTTCTGCGTAAGTGGGCATTCTGTGGGTCTTTGATGAGTGGTTGAGATTTTTTAGTCGGTTAAGAAAATGTATTTTTGCATTGCGTTAATTTTATGCATGCATTATAATCAATTTTTTGAATTGCTCGGTTTTTTTCATGTTAATGCTACAATAATATTCTTGGTTTGTTATAAAAATCACTAAATATCATTATTAAATATTTAAGGAAGAATAACCAAATGATTAATATCATTATTACTTTTAAAATGTACATTAACTTTTGAATAACAACCCTTTACATTCGTAATTCCCCTTTCAATTCAACTCGAATATCGGCAAGCACAATTCCGAAACAAGCGGTTTCACGACTCTTCAAAGACAAGACCATTTTCTAGTGTGGTCCATTCGGCCGGCGGCTACGGACGGTCCTCCGCTCGTCCATCAATCATCTAGCTGAAAGCATATCCCGCGGAGAGCGTTTACCGAACTTATCTTCCGAGCGCGGCTCCGTAAAACTCGGCGGATTTTTCGTGCGAGACGCGGCGCAACTAACTTGTCTACCTCGCCCTAAACGATTTCTCGCCGATTTTAACAAAGGAAATTGTACGTCCGAGCGGTCGTACTATTTGCACGTCAAGCCTCGAATCGTTAATCTTGAACGATGATGTGCTTTGAGCGGTGTGTGTGAGAGAGCGCGCGTCGCTTTGGATGATCAATGCTGTTGATTGCTATTTACTTTTGGATAATGACGAATTTGTAATTTGAGATGAGGTAATGACAGATTAGAGAATTAGAATTGTGGAAGAAGTTCTGTCGAGTTTTGCACAGGCAGTTGAGAGAATAATATATTATTTATTATTATATTATTATTCTGTAAATAATATGTTATATTTTGTGAATTATACATTTTCTTAGCAAAGGATCGAATATTAACGGTCTTCATGTAAAGTAAAAAATTTTAACATCTTGGCTTTTTCAGATTCAATAAATTCAATTTTCATATCACAATCATGCACGAACGCATATTTTTGTTAAGTATAAAAATTTTCTACTTTTGGTAGAGTAATATTTATCGGAAGTATACAAAATGATTTGAAGTATAGACCGCGGTTTCTCGACGGCGTATATGCACTTTTTCTCTTTCCGTTTTATCGTCGCCGTCGTATGCGTGATTTATTCGCGTTCACGATTTGAGCTCAGCTTGATGCACCTTTATGATACAATCTGGCTTTGGTTTCCTTTACGGTGAGCTATTGTTATTTTATTGGATAAGATACTGTGTGGCGATTTTTTTTTTTTTTTGTATAAATCTTTTTGTTTTTAAGTTTGACGTCATCGTATGAGTTGTTCTAAATATATTTAGTATACTGTTGTATCTTTCGATGACTTACGAATTCCTTTCTACAATATATTTAAAATATGCTTGAACAGTGATCCTTGCAAGTAGGAGAATGTCTTTTTTGTAGTGAATTTATTTATTGTTCTCAAAATGTTGACTCGACAAAGTCATAATTTTTCTAATAATTTTAATCATGAAAGCAATATTTATTTTCGTACCTTCTAAGGTACTATTTGATTAAATTCTTTTACTACAATTTGAGGAAGTAATTTTTGTTTTTTTCTCTTTAAAAAATCGAGTTTCTAAGTTTTATTGGTGGTAATTATAAAATTTAGTTATTTTTCCCGCATTGTCGAATTGTATTTCGTTATATTTTTTAGATATTTACCAGCTAATTTCTCAAAATAGTTTGTAAAAAAATTAGTCAATGACCAAATTTTTACCAGGTATTTTAAAAAATTTTATTTTCTAGAAATTGATTTGTAGATGGAAGGTACTCCATCGTGTGGTTTTATAACGCCCAAAAGATTTATCTGCTTTCAATTCACTGTTTTGAAACTCAGATGCGCGTTTATGATAGTTCGATAACTTTATTTACGAGCCAAAATTATTATTTTATCGTTTGGCAGATTTTATATCCTACTATATAAAGATGTTTCTTTGATATTTTTCCCTTATAAAAGTTATTTTTGCAGATGTGACGAATGGAATACTCATAAAATTAAGAAAGGATATAACCATAGAATTTAGGTATCAATTTGACATTGGTTTTTACTTGTTGATTTTTGAAAGACAATATATATAGATATAACACGATTTATGAAAAAGAATGTCATGCAAATATTTTTTATCGGAAAAGAAATGTTGAATATATAAAGCATGCATAAATTTGACGATATCTTCACTAATAATATTTTTCTAATAATAATTATAAATGTGGTTAAAAATTTTAAATATAAAGAAAAATCAAAAAGAAGTTATGTAAAAAGTTTTTTTATACCAGAGATATTATTTTTTATAAAAAAATTAGCAATTTCACCATATTATCTCACTATATCCTTGTATTCATTTTAAAAATATATTTCTTGAATAAATAGAAAAATATTATGTAATATAATACTTAATTGACTAATAACAATAGAAAACAAAATTTGTAGAATTGAACGCTAAAACGTGTTTAACAGCTCCACATTCATAAAGCGCTAAAAGTTTTAAAACAACTACTTAATACCGTTGTAATTTCCAACCTCGACAAACTATAAATCAAAATCATCAAAAGATAAATCACGCGTCTAACGAGAGCCATCCCCCAAAACAGCCGAGCAATACACCCTCCTGCAAAACCGTTTAAACCGACTATCCTCTTATTTTCAAATCTGCGACTCCGCAGCGACCGCAAAAAGCATCTCGGACCCAATTTACTCGGCGCAGGCCGTCGTAAACTGTCTCCCCTCCTCCCCTCGGAAAAAAAGCTCGCGCCTTATATTCAAGGGCCGCATTACATCACGGTTCAATAAAAGGCCGTAGCTGCGAGCCACTTAAAATGCTAAGGAGAGCCCGAGTAATAAAACAAAGGCGCGCAATTTCGCCTCGTCCTTCGTGGCGCCTAACTTCTTTTTTTCTCTCTCTGCTCGCGGGGCGGTTTGCGTAAATGCGGTGACCGGCGCGACACGAGAGCCATGGGAAACCGGTAAAGCAGCATTGGGATAGTGTCGAGTGATAGCGTCGGTTTTGCGTGGACGCAATGAGCCGAGGTGTCTGCGAGGGAAACGAGAGCTGAGAAATACAGTGGCGAGACAAAGAGAGGTGAGAACCGGCGGGTAATAAATGCGTAATGGAGGGTGTCGGCTTCTTTTAGAGTTAAAAGTGCTTGGAATGTTTTGTTGGTTTTTTTGTGGTTTGTTTTTCTGCTTGGGTTTAGGATAAGTATATTATTTTCATTCTTGTAATAAATTAAATAGAATTGAAATTCAATGACATTTATTTTTTAATAATTCTCTTGTTAGTATTTCATAATCTAAAGTTTAAAAAAAGGATGTACAGTATATTAAGCTGATGTAAAATCTTTCTTATTATCAAAAATACGGAAACCTACTTTTTTTCTTTTAATTTTTAGAATCTCAAGTTAAAGATAAAAAAAGAAAATAGGTTTGCATCGTCTTAATATTCAATGTGTTAGAATTAACTACAGTTATCTTGCTCTATGTACTGTTACCCTAGACAAATTACTCGAACGAACAAAAGTGTGCTATGATAATTTATTATACAGCAGGCGTAGTACGGTAACGTTTTGTTTTGAGTCACGTCGATTGAGCGGATATTATCAATACAGATGTAGCGCGAGATGTGTTCAACGAGCTGAACAGATATTGGCATAGTTTAAATATACCTACTAGTCTAGTGAATCATTTCCGTCATTTCATTCTAGAAAATAATTACAGCAGGGATATTGAAAAACACTTTATATAAATTTCATAATTGATATTAATTATTATTAACTTATTATATTGTATTAATCTTAAAATAAATAAGAATGTCATAGAATCAATTTCTCATTAAGCAAAATTATATACCTTCTTCAACCCATGCTTTAAAAATTTAATAAACCTCAATAAAAAAGCTTCTCTTAATCAACTAAAGCACGAAAGAGGCGTCCAACCCGAGAGAAAGACCGAAACGCTCGGACGAAAGTGACAAACCAGAGAAAGTCGAGTAGGAAAAGAGAGACATACAGAGACACAGAGAAGGAGCGCAGCACGTAGGTGCCTGTAAGCCTAAGCCATGCGCGCGCGCGCCGAGGGAGAGAGATTGATGGGCGAGGCGAGGGGGCCTTAAACTAATAACGATTCGGATCGCATAAATCACGCGCTCGCTTGCACAATGCATCCCGCGAGAGCGCGCCTCGGCTTTTTTGCCTTGTCCGCGAAAAAAGTAGGCTGACTCGTTCGCTCTCCGCGGCTGAGATACGATTGTTTATGTGCGAGCGCGCGCGCGTATCGAAAATTGGCGCCTGGGACGCGGATTTCGCGCGCAGTCTGAGATGAAATGCGAGCGAGATGCGAAAAATCGGCGGAGCTGCGGGTTGACGTGCAGTTTAGATTATTGAATGAATATGTATTTATGTGTTGTAGTTTTTTATCAGAATTTGAAAAAGTGGAATAATATGTAGAAAAATTTATAGAGTAATTTCAAATTCTTAAATAAATTCTAGTTTAAATGATTTTACAATTAATCAATCAAAGTTGACGAAGATAGTTCGAAATGATTGTAAATAAACGTTTAAGTAGAATCATGACGAGTGTGGTAAGCCATTCTTTATAAAATAATTGAAACTTTTACGACTTGCGTATAACAATGTACTTTGAATATGGTTTCTAATTTTTGCAGAATCTGTTAATAATCTGGTAAAAAAAATTGAATTGAAAAGCTGATCACAATGAAAATTTGTTTGTATACAAAATTAGTGAGATAGTGTAAAATAAAAATTGTGTTTCATAATAATTTTATCTTATTGTGGTATATAAAAATTATATCAATAAATAGAGATTTTCTAATATATGCAGGTAAAAACAGAGTTAGAAATAATTATTAAATCAGTATAAAAATACGTAATTAAAAGTTAGTATTGAATTAATTGTAGGGCACAGTGTACAAGAAAACAAGTCCATTTTGAAAATTTTGAACAAATAACTGTCTGTAATTCTGAAAATTTAATACAGCAAATTATTTTCTTTTGAATTTTATTATATATAAAGATATTATTTATAACAAAATTTGATCTTTAAAATAAATTGGCAGTTTATAGTATTATAGTTCATTTTTGTTAGACATTGAAATAAATTTAGGTTTCTCAAGTTTCAAAGCTTTCAGTTGTAGCAGTGTCAAACAATATTCATTTTGCACATTCTTTATATTGATCCGATTACGCCTAGATCAGCATACAAATTGCATTTTGCAGTACATTTGATTTTTTGCTAAGGCGACAAAACAGAAATCACTGAGTTTATCATAAATTTGTTAAGTATATTATTATAATATTTTAAATATATATCTGCTCCATTAATATTAAAATAAATGTTCATTACTATGATTAACATTAGTTTTCATCAAATAAAGTTTAGCAATTTCCATTAAAACATGGTTTTATACTTTAGTATCATTGTGAATGTTAATACAAAAATTATGTTTTGATGAAAATTACTAATTTTTATTTATTGAAGTACATCTTTGAATAACAACGCGATCTTTCTTTAATAAATTATAAACTTGTTATTAAAAAGTTATTTATTAAACGCTAATAAAATTTAAATACCTGTAGGGCACAAAATAGATGAATTTCAACAGTTATCTTCTCTTATACACCATTATCAAAATTCATCCCTCGAAACCCCACATACTTGGACCAAAAAAATTGTTAATAACCAATTAAAATTTTATTATCTTCTTCTCCTCTCTTATCTTAATTCACAAATCAATGGCACTTAAGGACAATCCTTGCTCCCACAATCTTCAGTTCACTCCTCTGACCATGAAATACCAAAAACCACATCAACTCCTAATTTAAACATCCAAACCCCAGCCTTCATCCTGAAAAATCGCACCCGTCGAGGAAACACATGTCGCGCGTCGAATTAATCTCCGGACACGGCAGCCGCGCGATTCAATGCCACATGTAAACAAGAACATTAACAATGCGCGGAGAGAAAACGCCGGAGTCGCGCGGGCGAAGAAAAAAGAGGAACTCGTCGGCGATCGTCCCCGTCACTCGCTGACTCGTCGCGTATATCAAAGCCCCGGCGATTTTTCAAGCGAGCCGCTCGCGAGAAAGTAGCCTCCGCGCATAACGGACGGCCGCCCGCGCGCGCATGCGCCTCCCCGCGAAGAGAGAACGTCACTTTCGGTACTTTATTATTATACCGATAGAACCGGTGCGCGCGCGCGCTTCTTTTTTTCCGACACCGGATATACATGCGCCGCGGATTACAAATCGGTGATAGCCGGCTGGCTGACTGGTACCGCGGTGAGCTTCTGTGAGGGGGGTCGGTCGTTGCTGGCTTTCGTTTTCTGCGAGGAGGATCGGCGCGGTTCTTTTGCCGATTTTTCTCTGGGATGAGCTGGTTGGGATTGAGCGTTTGGTCGGTGGTTTATTGAAGAAAGTTTGGTTGATGAAATTTTATGCGGGTTGTTTGCTTTGATGTTTATGGTTGGTTTGTGTTTTTAAATGTTGATTCATATTGATAAGGCATAATCTAATAGCACAAGAATGTCTATTAAATAGAATGAGTTATCTTGTATTTCGAAATATTATTATAATGTAGAAAATTACTATTGTTTAAAATTTCTATAATTATTATTGTAAACGGCTAGAATCTTTTGTTAAACTATCAATATTAATAAATGCGCTGTATCTTCTTATGTTGACTCACGTTAATAATTTGGATGACGAATATTGATAATATTAAATGTGCCAGTCTCGATAAAAACTCTACCTTTAATAGATTATTTAAATAATGATATCAATTAAAGATAGTTTACTAATTTTTATAGTCTGATTTAAAACGTCTTAATATAGCTAAATTTTTTTCTGATATAACATTTCAAAATTAAATACTATCATCTAGCAAATGCAAAAAACTTTCTGTAAAAAATCTATCATCAACGCTCTAACAATTTAACACACAAAATTCAATCACCAAAGTCCCACTCTTTACATAAGCAGTACTACGCGCGCCCAATATACAATGCCGAGCTTCCTTTTTTTGGCGCCGGACGCCTCCGCGCGTAGCCTATATTAGAGGATTCGCGTGATTATTATTCTAGACTGATCGACGCGCGATCAAAGCAGGGGGAGGTAATCGTGAGGGGAATACGCCGCTCGGAGCGGGCCGAACTGTAATAGACGATAACTGGATCGCGTCTATGCTTCGGCATTCTAGCTGGCGATTGGGTGTTACGTATCCATGATTTCTTCTTTTTTTTATTGTTTTAAGCGCGCAGGGGCGAGCTCTGGTTTGATAAGTTACTGGCCTCTTTTTGTTACGACATTGATCGCTATTTTGCAATGCATTTTACGAATTTTATGTTGTTGAGTTTATAGTTGTGGTTTGTTGTTTTTTTTTTTAATTTTATTTTTAATAAATTTTTAATGCAATAAATATCTAAGAATGTTTCCTTTGTTTTACAATTAGTTTAAGTTCATTGATCGATTTATAGAGTGCGTTTGAATTCATTTGATTAAATTATGAAGTAAATAAGCCTCTTTAAAAATAGCTTGTATAAGAAGGCACTCATTGTTCTTAATAATAATAATGTAAATATTGAAGTACTTTTTGTGAATAACTTATTATTGAAGAAATTCTACATATGTAAATATTATATTGATGACATTTTATAAATAAGATGCATCTATTATATCGAAGATAATTGAATTCATATTTTGTGATATGACATTTACGCTTTCTCCATTAGGGTCATTGAATGATGTCAGCGTGCGGTATATTATGCGATTGGAATTCCTATCGCTGCCCACACTTTCAACCCATCAATAAATTCATAATGCTTGATATAATAAACATTTTAATTGTTTGTAAATTGATTGAAAATTTGCAATAAAAAAACAATAAGCTTTTTTGCTATATAGTTAAAACTTATTTGTTAAAAACTAATTTATTATTATTCGAAAATTTCTAAATAATTATATTTTTAATTTCGCATCTTATCAGTATCTTACCCTTTTAAATTACTCTCAATGCTTAGATTCAATTTAATACTTCATTATTATAATTGACAACATTATCAAGCAAAAAAAAAAAAAAAAAAAATCACTTTGCGAATAAAACCAAACCAGCTGTAGCAAAACTCAAAACCCCACCGTCACGTCGGCAAAACAGAGCATATTTCCCACTTCTCCACAATACAGCGCACTTGGCAAGCGACAATATCGAGCTGATGCTCTTCAAACATCACGCGCGGTAAAATACAGTGCGAGAGCGCGCGAGAATAAAGAGCCCACCTACCTCAGTTTACTTTATCTACTTGTTACTCCGGAGCGCGAACACCAGACGCGGCTCGGACGGCCGCCGGCGCGTCACTCGTTGCGCGCGCTGCGCTAGCGCTGACGCATGCGTCTGTCTCTATATATGTGTGTATGTATGAACGAGCGGTCAATAAGGGAATATTCGCCAGTGATCGGAAAATGAGACAGTAAGGAGATACTGAGATGTTGAGTCTTGTGAGGGATTATGGATGGAGAGCTTTTGCAAGTGAATGGTTTGAATGTTTTGATTATTTGTGCAAGATGGTTTTTGTGGGATGTATGAGTATAAACAAATTTTGATGTGGTTATTGAAAAAAGTTTGAGAGGGTTGTAGATATAAGAAATTTATAACAATATTGAATTACAATATTGCAATGAAAAATAATGGTACTGAAACTTTGCGACATAATATGCAATAGGTATCATTGTTGTACATAAGTAGATGAATGCCGTGTCTAGAAAGACTCGGGTAAAGTAAAAATGAATATCTAGTGAAAAAAAATGAAGGATCACTAATTTCATTATGTTACTCAAAGTGTTATCACAATTTCTTACATTTTGACGTAATGTTTTTAATTTAAATTTTATTACATAATTTTGCATGAACTAATGTATGTTAAATTTATTAAATAAATTTGTAAAACTTAAGAAAAATAATTATTTTTTTTGCTTATTGTATTTTTACTTTTACAATATTAATAATATTTTCATTCATAACGAAATGAATAAATTGAAAAATTGTAGATTTCTACTTTATCGGCGCAACTTTTGATATGAAAGTATCTAATATGTTACATCCGAAGTTTTTCACAATTTCTTAACATAAAATAATAAATATAATGAACAAATTATTATCCGAGTTTTGTTAGCTAGTTCATAAAACATAAAATCTTTAAATTGATAATTATTTTTATAGTTTAAAGTTTTTTTCTATTTTTATAAAACAAAAATTAGTATATTTGTAAACTATTAAGTGTGACTATTGGAATCTATGGATAACTAATAATCTAAACTTATGATACTATTTTTAAAAAATCATGAAATTTGATTATTATGCAATTTTAATAGATTATTTGAACAGTTTTGAATATTTTTCTTTAAAACTATTTGTTATAATCACAAAAAATCGTTTAAATCAGTAAATGCTAATTTATTTTACAAAAAATTGTTAAAAAATAAAAAAGTATTATATTTTTATTTTTCACGAATATAAATAATTAAATATATACATAAATATAATTTTTTATTATCGCTAGGTAGTGATACATACGCCATGTTCATCAGCAAGAGAAAGGAACAGTCAATACTGTTGAGTAAACTACCGAAATAGTGGCGCTAAATCTGTTGCATGCGATCGATAGCGTGAAGTAAGTTAGTGTGTGTGACTTTTTGAGTGTATGTGTAACGTATGCTAACGTTTCAAAAATAGGCAAGAATGACTCGTCGAGGTCCCATGGTGTAATGGTTAGCACTCTGGACTTTGAATCCAGCGATCCGAGTTCAAATCTCGGTGGGACCTGCTTTTTAAACTTATTTTTTTTATTTTAGTATTTAAAAGACTGGGTGTTTACAATAAAAAGTTTTTTAAAATTTTTTACTTTTGTGATAAATTATTCTGGTAAAACAAGTTTTAAATATTAGTTTTGATATCATTTTTCTTTACCAACATAGTATACTATATTTTGAGATTTTAATTATTATGAAAACATAAATAATCCAAGTATACGTTATTTTTGTTTAAATATTTAATTGTTGTTGTTTAAGATTATATTTATTTTTAAGAGATTATAATCGTCATATTTTTATAGTTAGATCTACTCGAAACATATGTTTCACTCTTGACGAATGATATCATTTTTGATACTTATCTTATTACATTTTACCGAATATATGTACTTATGAAAGTACGATAACAAAAATCACACAGTAATTATTATTAATAAACTAGTTTCGAATAGTTTAAGAAATCTTCAGTGTTATAACTTGAGATTAAAAATATTATTACCTGAATACCTGAATACCTTTGTAGATAATAAAATATCTGTGTAAATAAAATTTAATACAAAACAATTATTTATTTCTACTTAAATTTTTTATTATATTGTTTTATTTTCTCTACATTTTTTATAAACTGACTTGGATCAATAAATATATATAAAAAAAAAAAAGAAATAAAAAAAATATAGTGTGAAACGTAATACTAAAATAAATCAATACTTATATAATACATAAATGTAATAAATAATAATTGTTGTAAAGCTATGAAGGTTGAATATTAACATTTAATAACAATTTCCATAACTAATTTCAATGATGTTTCTATTGAAAGATGTAAAAAATATTTTTTAATTAATTTTTAACAAGTTTAAAATTTGTTTAAAAATATTAAGAAAATTGTTTGAATTTTTTACATATCTAATAATAATTATAAAAAATAAATAAATGCATATTTTTGAAAATTTACTAATAGATCTTACTATTATTAAAAATTAAATAAACTTAATGGCTTAAAAAAATGAAATACAAATCAGAAATAATTAAATTTTAAAAATGTGTAAAATTATTCAATTTTTCTAGAAAAGTAAAACAATTTTAAATTGACAGAAAACACGAGCATTGGCAGCAAACATAAACTTATTTAAAAATAGGTACTTTTAAAACTTTGTAGTCAATTTTAGTTTTTCCAACTTTTCTTTATAGAAATCAATAAATTTAGAGTAGAGTTTTTGTAAAATATAATTTTAGGATAATTAAATTATTGTATTGAGTTATATAAAGCAGTGTTATTATTTTTATTTTACTTAAATGAGCTTGTACTAAATTTGTAGTAGTAAGTAAAAATTAAAAATTGTATTATATTTAGTATTTATAAGCTTTATTACTTTTTTGACACAGTGATTGTAACAGTTTAAAGTAATATTTTAGTTTATTTACATGTATTTGTAGTATAATTATTATACAATAATAATATGAACTCTTGAAGCATAATTCATTTTCTAACTACCAATTTATCTTTTCTATAATTTAATATTTTGGTTATAATAAATAAAGTAATATAAATTAAAATGATTCTCTTTAATTTATTAAAATAATAATGTAACAATAAAGTATTAAATACTTCCGGTATACTGGGGTTTCAAAAATAACGATCGGCGTTTCAAGGTCCCATGGTGTAATGGTTAGCACTCTGGACTCTGAATCCAGCGATCCGAGTTCAAATCTCGGTGGGACCT
>UELX01002695.1:0-28830 GCA_900480035.1 Eupelmus urozonus
GTCCAGTTCGTGGTGATCAATATATTCACTTCTTTTTAAACTTAATACGACAGCGAACAATAGAGTCATATTTATAACAAAAAGAATATCGATTTTTACGTACTTTGCATACGTTTTGAATTTATGCTGATTATTTTTTTTAGGTAATATCTAAAAGTAAAGTAAAAGTATCTTTTCTTGCTTTTATTTATAAATAAAATCAGTCTTAGAAAAAATTATTAATTATCTTTTCAGTTTTAACTTGACGCTAAATTATGACTATTAAAATGACCACTATTATAATTTTTATCTGAAATAATTGACAATTTTATTCTTTGAACTGTGAACTCTTTAAATTCTTTGAAATAAGTGTATTACACTTAAGCTTGAGTAAAATAATAAAATTCATTCATTCCTAAAATTTTTTGCATGGAAACGAAAATTTGTTTTATTAATTGCACTTATAATACATTAACAGATTGCACAAGGCTTTTAAAAATGCAATATCTCGTTTGAGGGCCATAAGGCTTTGGCAGGAACAACAATAAAAAGACAACTCGAATTTATTAAAATAAAAAAAATAAAAAAATTTAATTGTATAATTTTTGATTGAATTATAATAGCAGAAAAAATATTTAACAATACATATAGAACGTATTTTTACTATATTTCATTTTCATAAGAAAAATTAGTCTTGAAATATTTCTTAACTGGTTAGGCATTAGCTTTATGAGATTTATTATAACTGGTTTTATTTTAAGCAGATAATACTCAATTATATGAAATTTGAGGTTTAAAAAGCGTTTATATTCAATTAGTAGAGGAACAAGTAAGTTTTATTCGAATATTGATAAAAACTCACAGTAAGATTACATAGATAAATATCAATTTTTCATTCTAAAAAATATAATACGCGTGAGCGATAAGCATCAATCTAATCAAAATCACTGCTGCTATTTAAATAATACATTCTTTTTATAATTTTCATGCTTCAATTCAATTATTTAACGCACAACGTAAAAAGCCACTCCGAGCTTAATCCAATCCCGCGCCAATCCGAAAACCTTATCAAAGCAAATTATTTACAGCTCGCAAATACTTAATTTGCCAAATTCCCCTTTTAACTCAGCGTCTCTTTTACATTTTTTCCCCTCTTCCCTATTCCGTTAGTCGCAAACGCTCAGCTTTTCGCGCAGAGAACCAGACAGCAACAGACAATCCCCTTGCAGTCTCGCCGCGAACTTTCCTTTTTTTTTCAACCCCCGAGGCTCTCTCGCAGCCGACCGAAGCCTAACCGAATTTTATTTATGTAAAGACATTAAAAGCCCAAATCCGCTTTCTTTTTCTCTCGTCTCCGGGAGCGGTAATTCATGCGAAAGTCGATCAAGCGCGCTCAGCCGGCGACGAGGCACATTTGCATTTTTCCCGTTCTCCGCGAAACGATTATTCAAAAGAAAGGATGCGAAGACCGCATAAAGCCGTTTGGAAAAAAATCGGCGGGGGCTCGTGCGCGGCTGGCGGAAAACGAGCCGAACCGATCAACTGATTGGATTTTATAAATATCTTATCCAGGAGCTTTGCATTATCGTGTTTACTATTGAATTGGATTTTCGAGATTCTAATACTGGTTTAGCGAGAGTTTAATAGTTTTGGGTTAAAGGTATAGTGAGGAGAGTATTTGAATTTTTTTGTTTATTTAAAATTTGTATAGCGGAATGCGATAATCTTTTTAACGATAAAGGTTATAAATTTATTTTTATTTTAACAAGAAGTGGCTTCTTTGTCATATTAATTATTTGTAAATTTTAAAAAGATGTGTACTCCAATTTTTGAAACTAGTTTTTATTAAGAAGATCCGAATTGAAGCATTTTTTTAAAAACTTAAAACTACTCATCGGATTGTGAATAAAAGCAAAGTTAGCTACGTTATATTAAAAGTGTATTTTTGCTTATAATTAAAAATGAAGAGAAAGGTTCGATATGTTTCACGCTCTTATATATTAAATTTCATTCGCTACGATTTATTTTTGATAATAAAAACCTATTTGCATATCAATTTTATTATTTCACGATTTTATTTATTTACATCCTCTTAATATCCAACTATAAAGCATAAAAGTAAACTCCAGCGAAATATTACAATTTCCTCGCTGCAGCTCAATAAAATCCCCATAGAAATCCACGCTCAATCCCATTTCTCCTCTCACCTATACCTACAAAAAAATCATTCCCGCACATCTCAATCCGAAATCCTATCAAACATCCCAAGACAGCAGTTCCCATCTCAAGCACGCGTAATCCACATTCTAAAATTAATTTCGCAGCGAAAATTCCCAGCCCCCGCGCGCTCAATTGAAAATCCGATCGAGCATGTGCGGCTCGGGCACTCGAAGGCATCGACCGAAATCAAAGTTTATTTACTCGCGCGCGCGCGCGCAGCGTGGCCACTTTTATCGCAGTAAATTCCGCGTCCCTCGAAGATGGCACGTACGCGATAAAGCCGATACAGATATATCCATTTCGAGGATCTCCGAGGCCCCTCCGATAATCGCCTATATCTCCCTCGCTCGCTCGGACGTACGCGCGATATACACAGATGAGAAATATATAGGCGCCCGCGCGCGCGCGCGCGCCGGCCCGCTGCAGGGACATGGAGATAAGCCGCGAGCTCTCGCAGTCGTCTGTCATTCAGCGTGGATTTCGAAATTTGCATTCGGAGAGAGAGAGAGAGAGGGGTAGAGACGTTTACGCTTCTGGTTCTGTCGGGCACGTCGCGCGAATCGAATGTTACCTACGCGTTTACGGCTCTTTTATACTTGTTGCCTTTTATTACGAGGCTTTTCTTCGCTTGTTTTAGTTTATCTGGAGATAGCGGGCTTTTTATCGTGCCAGATAGGAAATTTTATGACGTTTGAAGGAATTTGTTGAAAGTCAGTGACTTTAACTTTTTTGTTTTCCAAGGGAATGTTTAAATTTTTCGTTTCTTTGATTATTTATGTATTTAAGAAACGAGTTGCGCAAGGTATTAGTCGAAAGCGACATATTTTCCTTTTGCCAAATGTTAATATTTGATGAAGCTTGCAAAAACCATATGAGATTTTTCATTAAGGCTAATTATTTATTGAATATTGATATGAATGAATTACTCAACAATAATCCATTTTATTTGAAAAATCTTAGTAAAATATATAATTAAGACACTGACTTGAAAAAGAATACATAGCTTATTTTGTTAACATTGTTTACGTGCCCATTTTCCACCCAATGCCTCAGTAATTATAAATTTTATAAGTTTTTTTTTTAATAAACATTTGATTGAAGTTGGGTACTTTTATTGAAATTTCGACAAGTGCAATCTAATAATAATTTTGTATATCATAATTTTGAAAAAATAGGTCAATTAAAGCTGTAAAATAAAAATAAATGGAAAACTCGTCGGAAATATTTTTCATTTCTTGAATTTACCAAAAAACAATAAAAATTAGCTATTATTAATTAAAACTGATGTAGTACTTTCCAAAAACAGATGTACACACATATATGTTTTCTAAATACAGTATATTTTGATTTAGTATATTTTAAAATATATTAATAATAAGTTTGTAAGAATTTTTTTTTTATTGTACCAAAGCTTCCTTTGTGAAAAAATTGAATTGTTTTCTCTTTGAAAATTTCAGAATCTAAAAAAGATTTTGCTTTTTAAAAATTGAGTTTTAAAGTATATATGAGAGTCATACACAAATTTAAAATTAACTAGTTTTTCAGTACCTCAATTATTATTATTGATTTTAAAGTTATGGCGATAAAAATTTTGACAAATCGAACTTAAAATTTGTTAATAACATTTAGAACGGCACTTGGTGCCGGATAAAAGGTTAACAAAATCTAACAAAAAGTAAGAATTTTTGCAATATTAATTTGAGAAAACTGACTTAATTAATATTTAATTAAAAAATTACTGATATTTAATTTTTATTTTTTAAAACTTCAAAAAAGTTACTACTATTATCTTAACAGCAATGTTCATAATTACTTGAAATTCGACAAAATATACTTTCTTTGAGAATTCTAATACAGTACAAAAAGTTCGAAAATATTAACTTTGAAATTATTATGTAAAATTTTTTCCCTTTGTATTCATAAAACACCCTAGTAACGTTACCGCAGTGAAAAACTTCATTCGCTGTGCATTTCGAATTCTTACGAAATATAGTGTAAATTGTGGTAGATGATTGCAGGTACGTTTTGTATTTTAATATACTTTCAAGACAATAAAATGTAGATACAGTCCATGCACAAACAATAATTTCTTTTCCTCTTAGCTAAGTTAAGTATCTTAAAATTTTAGATTCATCCTTTCTTTTCTTTCAAACCCTAAAATCAGACAATATACTAAACGTCAAAATACATAAAATTTCGAGAATCATTTGTTAAACCACATCAAATTTTAATAGAGGAATCAATCGCGGGGTGAAGAGGCGATAAGATGATCGAGACGTCGTTATCTTTATAAAAAGAGGGCCTTCATATAAAAGAATTGTGATCGAGCCTCGGCTTCTACATAGTGCCCACGTAGCGAGATGAAGCGCCATCACGCTTTAGTGCTCCTGTGCCTTGTCGGATTGTCGGCGACCGTGAGCTTTGCTGCGGGTAAGAACAACTATGAAAAGTAGTCGCGATTATTGTTATAATTTTACTCGCGTGTTATGAAAGCCAGATTGGAAGTTGGCCTGGTTTGGATATTTTTGTATTATTGTCTTGATCGGATTGTAGGTATTTGTTTTGTAATTTTTAGAGTAAAACGTAGTGATCAAGTTTGTTTTGTCTAATCGATGTATTCCATCGATAATTCTATTTATCGTTTATAGTCTGTTTATTGCGTAAGAGGAAGTCGCTTGAGTTATTTTGCATTCGATACTAAATAAAGAAGCAAGGAAAACTGATACAAAAAATATAAATTTTTTTCTGACTTTATCATTTTAACAAAAAAGTTTACGACATTAAGTATTGTTTTAAATTACAGTTGAGACAGTCTACATTGAATCCGGCCAAAATTTAAATTTGGGAAAAGAAGAAAGTGATGACGTCAGTATTGATGTAAAGAATTGCGATTTAACACTAACAAATGGAACCAAGATTACCGTTTATCCCACAAATAACAGAGATAACAGATACAGTGTAAGAACATATCAAGGATGCTTCATCAACATTTACAGATTGACCAAGAACGATTCTGGAACATGGGAAGTTCAATCTACATTCAAAAAATCAGGAAAAAATAACCCTATTGAAATCAATAAATATACTTACAATGTCAAAGTTAGAGAGGTACGTTAAATTAATATATGATAAAAATTTATTATTTTTGAATTGAACAAGTCTTATGAACTTAATTTTTTAATATTCGATAAAGGATACATTTAATTTTACTAAAAAAATAATATTTTGTAGAATTTTGAAAAAATAATTCACATGTACCATTTTCAGACTTTTGATAAAAAATCGATATACCCAGCATCAAAAGCTTCGGTGTATCCTGATCAACAAGTGTCAGTTCACTTCAAGGAAAGATTCGATAACTTAAGTTCTTGCAAAATTCTGACACCTCAGGTATTAACTTTTCGAATGAAAATTTATAATGCGCCTCATTAAATGTAATTAATCTATTATTTAATTATTTTCTTTGAAGCTAATAGAATATGATCTGGCGTCAGACACATCATCGAATATTAAATTATCGGGTCACTGTGGTTTCAAGATGATCGTGAAAAAAGAATACAGTGGCAAATGGACTTTGATCGCTGATCTTAAGAACGATACAGCCTTCTACAACACTTTTGAAGTAACGGTAAAAGATCCACAAGATCTTCAACCCAATAGTGTAAGTGTTTAATATCGTTGAAAATATTGGCGTAATAAGTGGGATGTTCAATTACGTCGAAACAACGTGTACCTTTTAAATAAATTGATTTCTTTTATTTTTTAAATCAGACCAATTTGATCTTTAAAAGAGGAGATAACGTAGATATCAAGGCAGGAACAGATAAAGTAAAATTATGCATTTTGGAAACTCCGCATGGTGTAAAGCTACCACTTACAGATGGCCGTTGCAGCCACCATATAACTGCTGTGTCAGAACATCACGAAGGAATTTGGAAAGCTTACTACGGTATTGATGGCATAGAAAAACTTGTGGAGCAAGATATTATCGTTAAGACTTATGGTAAGAATCAAGAAATGAAGCATCGAAGAAATGTCTTTTCCATTACTCTATTTTGTAAAAATTAATTTTTTTCTTTATAGAGGCTAGTAGATTTAATACTAGTGTCACTCATTCAAGGAATGGAGACATCAACCTTCTCTGTCGAGTCCAATCTTCTGAAATGAATTTCTGCAGTTTCATTAAGCCTGATGGAGAAATATTGCACATGACCAATGCAGTGGGTAACGAAAAGTAAGATCATTTTAATTTAAATTAGTTTACGTTGTTTTAACAATACATACAAATCAAATGATTACGAATAATATACTTTAGTTGTATTATTGAATTATTTACCATAGATAAATATTTCAGATATGAATATTACGGCGAAGGAAAGCTAATTGATAATTCTTTAGTGAACGACTGTGGAGTAACCATTCACAATCCGTCGAACAGCGACTATGGTCCTTGGCGGTGTCTCGTCAGAATTAGTTCAGTAAAAACAGTGGGTAGCATTTTGAAAGTAACACCACCGGCAAGAAGTGGAATTGCCATGAAAACGATCATAAAAGCCGAAGACACGTATGCAAAACGCGGAGAGTCTTTTAAGGTTAGTCAGACAATCTAAAGTTTTCTTTAATCTTTCTACGATCACAATTTGGCCTACTCTCTAAATTGATCCTTAGAGATGTTGAATACCTTTGGTTCTGTGCATTAGTAATTTCTTCAAACTGTCATTAGATATAGATGTTGACAATTTGTTGATCAAAAGTCACTGCTTCCTGAACCACATGTCACTTAACATTCAAAAAGTATCATCCAACACGAAAGACTAATATCACGAAATTCGCAGGTGAAGTGCAGCACGGACGAAGTGCTGAGCTACTGCTGGTTCCGCAGTCCTAACGGTACGATGCACACGGTGCAGATCAGTGAAGGTCGTGAGAAAAAAGTGAACCCACCAAATCTCCTATACGCAGGCGAGGGTTTTGACTTGGGTGACTGTACGGCTGTCGTGCCCGAAGCTAACGAGTACGATGCTGGACTTTGGACGTGCCACATGGGAGTAGCCAACGGACCCGAGATTGAAACGAGCTTCAGTGTCGTTCTGAAAGGTAGGTTATATCGTGAAAAGGAATTGATTTTTTGAATAATTAGTTTTTTAATTTACTTATTTATACATTTTGATTGGAATATAGATCATTTTACATAGTTCATTTTGAAAGTGATATAAATGAATAAGTAAACAACAAGTCTCTTGCTTTCAATCCTACGCATAATAATGATTAAATAGCGGCTCTAAAAAAAATAGAGTCAAGACTTGAATGCTAAAGATTTTCACTGTCACTTAATTCTGGTCTTTCGAAAGGATTTTGAGATTCTAGACGCAGTTGGTACGCGTTCGTTATTCGTTTGGGGAAGCACATTCAGTCTGTAGGTACAATACGATCAATCTAGTCAATGGACTTGATTGAATAGCAAATTTTGCAAAGAATCCTATTGTTAACTAACAAAAATGACAAAACCATTTGTTCAAGGGAAGCTACATACCGAAAAAATTGATTTAACCTGATTAAATTTCCTGTATTTCTTTTAACTAAATTTTATTTATAACAATATGATCATATTTTTATTCCTGTAGCTCGCCCTTCAAATTTTTCACCAGCTTTCATATATCAGACTATAACAATCACCAAAAAAGACAACTTTACAAAAGAAGGACTTCCTAAACGCACCAAACACCCCCCAGAAACTACCCAACTCGCTCATCCCAATCAACAAGCGCGAGTCACAATAAACCCGCGCAACTACCTCGATGCTCGCTCTGTAGCTTCCTGCGCTTAATTCACAATTTTCTCTCATCCACGCATCTCGCACTAGAAGAGCCCTCTTAATGAATAGACAACGCGCACACGGCGGGCTTCAGTAGCGCGACAAAGGCGAAGAAGGGGTTAAGAGACAGCTCCTCGGAGGGTGGGACGTGAAGAAGCGGGCGCGGTGGCGCAGGCACAATTATAAAGTGGAACTCGCGGAGCAAGAACGCTCTAATTGCTAAACTAATATCCGGGCGCTCGGTGCGCGCTCATTGGATTAAACGGAATCGTCTGGCGTATTACCGGCCCAATTCATTACGCGTGGACTTAATAACTCGGCGACGAGCCGTGCTCCGGGGTTATTATGTATGTATATTAGAAGCGCAGCGCGAGGTAAGGCCGCGAAATTAATTAACTAAGTATTAGATAAGACGGCGAGGTGAGACGCCAGTGTATAGTCGATGATAAGCGTTGATGCTTGGGATTCGACCTCTCGCTTTTCTCTCCGTGCCTCCGTTTTGTTTAGGGAAGTTGGGATTAAATATAATGAGTTGGGCGAACGATGTATGTTGGAATTTGTTGATTCAGAAAAGACTATGCGATAAAGGATCTTAATTATTGGGATGTTGCTAAGAATGGTGATAGATGAACAATTTGATTGGGAATAGCTGAAGTAACTGATTTAACAATCACCACTCGCTATTTGTATTAAAAAATTCTTTTTCATCTCATACAGATACTCACTTAATCGCGGATCAAGATGTGGTGGTTTTCGAGCGCAGCAGCGATTCGGACCTCTTTTTCCGTCCGTTGCCGGGCTCGAACAAGGTCATTGAGGCTTGCAGATGGATCAATCCACTTGGTCATGGAATTAACATCGATCCTCAGGGACGCTACCTAACCGAGACCTACAGCACATACTGCAGGCTTTCCATTCGCGGTGAGTATGTTTTTCTTCGGCTAAGATTGGAAATGATATAGAAAGTTAAATGAGATTGCCGTACGTAGATAATGAATTATAAATTATAAGATATTCTATTATTGATTTGTGTTTTTGAAAAATTTGTACAGTATCAATTTAGATTTTGATTTGTTTATCAGATGCGAAATATTCAAAAAGAACTAATACACTGTCCATATACACTGTCAATTTTTTTGCATGTAATTTGATTTTAGTTTTGTTTTGTGTTAAAATTATACTATGGAGATATAAAAGTAGATGTAGAACTTTTCTGGAAATCGAACAGCGGCAGCTTTTGATAAAATGAACTTTTGAATTTTTATGATGTACCCGACAACTAAAATTTACAATTTTTTTTAAAATAAAAAATTGGAAATATTTGGTTTTCTTATATTATTGGTAATTACAAGATAATTAAAATAATCCACAAAGTTGCGCAATAGTTAAACAGAAAAAAATAATGAAAAAAAAACGAGATTATCCCTTTCTAAAATGCCGAATACCTTTACGCAAAAAATCCCTAGATTAAAAAGCTTTATTCCCCGCTTCTCTTCTTCCTCCCACCCTTTAACGAAATCCACGACAAACTAACCGAACTTTTTTAATAATCGAACACGTCAAATATCGTCCGCTTCTCCCCTCTCCAACTCACTGTCGCACAGCCCCTCGCATCCCCCTACCTTTTCGAAAATAAAGCGCCTAAAACAATATTTTTCTTCGGCGAAAAGTCGCCCGAACCAATCGGCCCGCGAGCCTCGAGATTCGATTTTCCAGTATACCTTAGCCGCGCAACGAAAAGACAAAGTCGGAGCGCGCGAGAAAGTAAAACAGCGCGCGACTCCTCGTTTGTCTTTTGACGGAAAGTCGCCCGCAGACTGCGGGGGGATTGTTTGCCTCGCCTTTTCCTCTAAGGCGGTCCGGCGCTTCTCTCTTCCTGGTCCTTGCTTTTTTCCTTTTGCCCTTTCTTTCTGCTTCTTTCGCTCTTTTGGCTTGAAGAGAAAATTTTCGCGAAATTTCATTTTCGGGAGGAGCTTGTTTGTCGCGCGCTGCCGCACGAACGAGCCGCACGGGCGGAGGTACAAATGAAGCGTTTAAGGAGGTTAGACTGATGGAATTCAGTTCGGAAGTTATTTTGGTTTTTATTTGTTGTTTAATACAATTACGGGTTAGAAACTTTAAATTGCAGTGTTTAACTTTGTAATATGTTACAAATATTGTTACAACAAAGAAATATATATTAAAATGTAAATCAAAATTGGTACTGTAAAAATTATAAACATCCGAATTAAATTAATTTAAACTTGTCAAAAATTAACGTTGATTTCAAAATGAGCTTTCGATTATTTTAAAAAGTTATCTCTCTACTGTAACTTTTAACCAAGTTATAAAAAGTCAATCCAAATGGCCTATATTTGGCACATCAAGTTATATCTAGTGCCCCAAAGATTATGTATTCCCCTTGATAATCAAATTTCTAAATTGCCTGAGAAATAAAATATAACATTAACTTCCTAGTACAACAAGGAGGAGCTCAATTCACAATCGTAAATATATAAAAGTAAATTCTTTAAAATTTATAAGTTTAATGAAATTTTATTATTAATAGCTTAAGCCTCATTTTTAAACAGGAAATTATACTGTTGCGTATTACAGTAACGGTACTTCACCTCCAATCTTTTTTATCTATAAAATTCTTATTAAAAAAATTAAAATTAAGATAACGAAACTATCAGTCGTCATTGCACACAATTCCTAATCACTTAATATAATATTACACAATCAAATCTCTCAACTAAAATTTATCAAAGTCTGAAATCTTATCGATCATACCTAACATCGAAATTCAATAAAAAATTCCAACCCTCATTAAACTAAACTCTTTTAACAGTGATAAATTACGACGAGGACATGGGCAAATGGACCTGCTTCGCGCGATTCACCGACAGCCAAGAAGAAGGCCAAGCAAGTACTCTCCTCACCTACAGAGGCTACAGCGTAGGCACTTTCCTGGCAATCGGTCTGGTAATCGGTATCCTCATTTGCACGAGCGTTGGTCTTTTAATCATGCTCGTTTACAAGCGTAGACTAGCGGCGGTTCGCAGATTGGACGAGAAAATCATCCTCGAGAAGTCACCCACTGGCTATCCCTGAATGAGGTCCGTCGATCATAATTAAAGCAGAAGCGTTTGAATCTTGTTTGTTTTTGTAAAGTGAAATTATTGATGGAAATGCGTTTGAAAGAGGTTTGGTTGAAGTTTATTTTTTTCAATAAGTATTTAAGAATGAAAAGTAAAAGGTAGTATAAGTATATGATCGTTTTTATGATATGTATGGTTCGGAATAATTTTTGTAGTTACGATTCGTAAATGTTTAATAAATATTGGAAAGTAATTTGAAAAATATGTACATTTTATAAATTTACGCTTAATTTCAATGTAGCTTGTACAAATTCTCTCATTCTATAGTTCCACTATAATCTATTCTAAATAGCGAGGAATGTGGGTTAGTGTTGTCTTTTAGAGCGTTGATATTAAATGGTGAGTCGCGATTATATTGTTTTTTTTTTTTTTACAATTTTCTCCAAATACCAGATTTTTATCTTCACGGTCGAGCCAGCAAATGCGCAAAACGCACATAACACTGAAATTCTAGTTTCTTATTAGCTATATGGAGTGGAATCTTAATTAAAATTGAAACAATAAATTTCATTACTTTTTTTTAAATAAAAAAATTCTAATATATCTATATATATCTATATATGATAATAAATATCTTGATAAATTTCTAAAATTATGTTTATAAATCCATCAATTTATTATTGCAAATAATGTTTGCGATACAATCGTAAGTGATAAGAATAATTAACAAGATCTACTTCCCTGAAACATTTTCAATATTTTTTCCACGCAATTTATCAATTTATCACTCTTTATCGCTTTTAAACTACTGGAATCTAGTTATAGTCAATTATATTTCAATATATAGTTATGCAACTGCTTTAAACTACTTTATCATACTAGTTGTATATAATAAGTACATTTAAAAATTATTTTAAATATTAATAGATATGAATGAGCTAGATAATTATTGTTTTTATGTATTATAGATTGTATATTAAACGTAATGTATAAGTAATTGAACTTCCTAGTTCTTTAATATTGAATGATTAAACTACTATTAACAATAAGCAAAATTGGGAAAAAATTGCTTGAATTAATTTTTAGAGAATGATTTGAAGACATGTAAGCCACAAAAAAAACAATTATACATTCAATGTAAAAAAAGAAATTTTATTAAATTTTTCATAGTAATGACATATTTAAGGAATTTTTTTATTATTTCTTTTTTCTGTAAAGTTCTTATAAAAGTATAATATATTTTCTATAAATCATTGCAAGTCGGTCGATTAACATAACATTAAATTCAAATAATTACATATTCATCGGTTCATCAAATAATTACATGCTACATCATTTCTATCTTTTGAAAAATAAAAGCTAATTCGATACATAATGATTTATAAAAACGATTTTTTACGTTTAATACAGAATATTTTACAAACTTTTCTATACCAAGTTAAACCGTTTTGCATAATACTTCAGTTATACAAAAATACAAATTTTTTAAAAATTGTTCTCAATTTTAATTTTTTCTTACATTCTATCTATTGATATCTTATGCTTGTTCACGTAATAAGTTAACGCTTAATTGAACAGACCTTGGCGCTGATGGTACTTGTTTCAATTAATCCGAATCACTGTCTTGAGATTCAAAAGCATCAGAAGGATTTATAACTACAACGTCAACAGGAGAATCTAAGTCTCTATGTTCTAAAAACATACTTAAATTCTTCACATCTTGTTTTGTATGCTGAGAAAACTAAAAATTAATATTATTTGATGATGTTCACTGAATAATTATTATAAATAGAATGTATCGAGTAATAAGTTTTTTTTATTTTTAATTGTTAATTTTAATTTTAATTTTAAATTGTTACACATAAGGTGAAATAAAATTTGAGGGACATATTTATGATGCAAAATAATTTTTTATAAAATAAACGTTTAATATCTTTTTAAAATGTTTAGCAAGCTAGATTTAATAAACTTTAAAAAATTATGAATAGAGTATATATAAAATGGTTTAAATGCCAATCCTTAGTTACCTTTAAATTCGAAAACGTTCCTTGTATGAGACATTTTTGCGGCTGTACATTTTCTTGATTTTCATTGTGTATAATAATTGTGCTATCGTCACCTTTGAACGTAGACTCATTTTGCTAGAAGAAAAAAATTTTTGTATCAACTACAGTATTTCAAAATAATCATTAAATAATTACATTAAAATTACCTTTACATTTGAAGAGCTTTCCTCTAAAACACCTTTTGTTGCCTGTTCTTGTTCATGAGAATTTTCGATTTCAAATTCTTCAACATCCGAATCGATAACCATAGAATTATTAGCTTTATGAATCCGCAAATCATCGTCAAATATTTTTTTCCAAACTTCAAAAAGACTAGCGTCTTTAGTTTTTCCCTTCCATTTTTTATCATTAACAGCAGCTCTAAAACTTCGTACAGTTTTTGGATCTATATACTTTTCAATGTTCTGTAATAGTGAGTAATCATACCACTGAGGAACAACACAGTCTCGGCTCGGCTTTTCTGGTACTTTCGAATAATCTATAGCATTAGCTGATAATGGATACAGACCAGATTTCGTAAAACCATCTGCAAACATTTTAGTGAGATTCATAGAGTTAAAAACCTTTAATATTAATCGTCCAATATCAGTTGTTTTAACGCTTCGTACTTTATTTTTCTTTATCAAAACCTCCTCTTTCCAACGTTTCTTCAGATGTTTGAAAAGACTAATTTCTAAAGGCTGCAAAAAATCAGTCGAACCGGGCGGCAATACTATCAATACTATTTTGTGTTTGATGCAAAATTCACTAAGCGGCTGCGATAAATGAGCCACTTGATTGTCTAAATATAAAATTACAGGTAATCGAATTTTGTTTCTGACAATCCAAGGATAAAAATTAGATTCTATATATTTTAACAGAAGATCTGAATTTATCTCTCCTTCCTCAGTTATTCCAACAGACCAGTCATTTGGTAAATATTTGCTCAGATCACAAGTCGTCATAAAATCAGGAATTATCATTAACGGAAGTAGCTGTCCTGCAGCATTTCCGCATATTATGGCACTGAAATGCTTTTTATTAATCCCGTTCTCATTACATGCGTTTGAATCTTCCATGGGATTGAATAACAAACTAACGTCACCAATGTTAAAAACTCTTGAAGGTCCAGCATCATCAACATCTAGACTCCTCAAAGTTGTTTGAACTTTATCAAACCACTTTCTTATACCAGCCTTGGACACCGTGGATTTGGAGACAGACCTAGTTTTACGCATTGCCAGTCTTACACCAGGATGTAGCCTAAAAAAACGTTCGAGCCAATTCCTACCTGGACGCCCATTGATAAAGGGACTTTTTCTTTTTGTCTTTTTGACTAATATTGCTACACTGTTGATTACGTGGTCTTTCGTTACTGGCCTCCCAAGCGAACACATGTAATTAAGCCACTTAGCGATTTTAGTTTCTTCTTTGGCGGACAATACAGCAACTGGTCCAGGTTTTGTCCTACCTTCATATTTGTTTATAACTTTACTGTGAAGAGTAGATCTTGGAATTTTGTACTTTTTGCTTGCAGTGTTGATTGGTAATCCTTTTTTTATAGCCTTTAGAGCTTCGTTTAACTCCTCTGTTGTGTATAACATGTTCTTACGTTTTTTCGACTCACTCATTTTTCTGCAACTAAAATATAAAAATTTATTATCTGAGTGAGTAATATTTGGTCAAGTGTGTGTTAGTGATTAATTTTTTGCGATACTTAACGTATGTTATCTGATTAACCAAAATACCATGAAAATCCCAAAAGTAAGTAATATTATTGAATTAAGTTAAATATTTTTTTATTATCATAAAGCACTTTTTCATTAATAAGAAATGTTTGTAAGCTGTTGAATTTTAAAAAATTACAACGCATACAAAATTAATATAGAAAATATAATCTAAACTAATTGATTGTCCTTGATTCTGTTAAACGCGTGCTTAGTGCCAACTATTCTGACAATAAAGTAAACAATAACAAAAAATTCAGCAGAACTGACACACATTCGTTCTTATTTATTTAAACATTCATTTTTCACCCATCATAATCAAAAATACAAGCAGAAATAATAATCTAAAACTACCTACTTCACCGGATAGCCACTACCGCGTACACCTCGTGCCTAAAGAAACTAGATACCTGGCGAAATAGCCGACTCGTCGAGGGCCGAACACGTTTGTCGTCTGCCTGCGTATATCATCTGGCGCGAGCAGTTTGAAGACAGATAAGGCGGAGAAGAGCGAAACGCTTATACCTGCGGGGGGCTAGCTTTAAGCACTCCCGGCTAGCTTGCTGAGTATTGCGCAACCGTGACCATTCCCCTACTCCGCTTTCTTTAGGCTTTGTCTTACAGCTTCCGTCGTTCTCTCCTTCGTATGTATACTTTCTTGATAGGTCAGCTGTGTGGTTGTGATCGTGTGTGTGTATACGTATAGCTGCTGTAAATTTGTAAAATTGAATAGAAAGTTTTGGGTTTCGTATAGTTATATATAAATTTTTGATAAAATTATTCTCTAATATTCAAAATCAATTTAACCGGAATCGCAATTCATACGCACTTAAAATGATAATCAATAACTTCATTTAAAACGCTTTCCAAGCCGCCCAATAAGCTGTTTACAAACAAAGCGACGTTTTGAAATCTCAAACAAAGATCGAAAATCGGCTATTCCCCGCGCACTCAATCGCGCGCAGAAACAAAAGCAAAAAAAGCAGCGATGGATCGCGGGCAATCGATCAAATCCGTTCATTAAAATTTCCCATACAGAGAGGGTAACCAGGCCAAGTCAATCGAAAACAGATCGCCAGTAATAACGGCTTTTTGCGCGCGCGCGCCTCTCAATTTCTATTCGTCAATTTCAAAAGCGCGCGTATAATCCGGCACGCACTAGCAAAAGTCAGGCCAAAAAAAAGAGGCAGCGCGAACGCGCCATCGCTAATCTCCTTTCCATTATCCGCGAAGCCTGCGTTAAAGGCCCGAGCCGTGTGTAAAATCCCGTAGCCCCGAACGACTCGCTAATGCCCGAACCGAGGCCGTAATCCCGCTGAGGTGTATAATGCTTGTGCGTGGGTGTGTGTGTGTGTGTGTACGTGGAGCGGAAAGTCGCGAAACTAGGTCGCTTCTTCGATGCGCGTATTACGGAAAAGCGAGCGCGGAAAAGCTGCAGCGCGGGCTTTTGAACGGCTGGACTTGAATGCGTTGGAGCTTTTTTTTAAAGCGTGGGAGGTGTATTTGTGTTCGGCTGTGGTGGGTTTAAGGGGAAGCTAAAGCTGTAAGCTGCGAGAGGCTGGTGAGCTTTAATTTTTCCGTGATGATTTTTGCGGAATGGTAAGTAAAGCGCGGATTTTTGGTGTGTAATTTTGGCCGGAGTTTAAATATTTAATTGAGGTTACTGTAGTTTCTGTTCCAAAAATGATGAAAAATTAAAAGTAGGTATGCGGTGAAGCAGAAAATATAGAAAGATTTCACAAAGGCTTTTTGAAGATGAAATCACATAAAAGCATGTTGAAAATTCCCAGTGTTAGCTCAACATCTGCTATTTAAGATTTACGTGCAAGTTTGAAATTAGATGTTAGTTCATGCAGTAACTAGATAGAGGGCGCAAGTAAAGATTGCAGCGTATAAATAGAGCAATTATATTGACGTTCTGCAAGCGCTTCAGTTTCATTACGTAAAGTAAATATGGTGCAAGGCTAATCTTAATGCTTCATTTCAAGAATCAACTATCATGGCATTAAGTGAATAAGCCCTGAATGATTGTTGCTGCTCTATATTTGTATCCACGCGTGAACGCTGTTTGTAATCACAATCGTTATCTTTAATCGTTATCGTTTTTGATTTGTTTAATTTTTTACAAACACGTTATAATCAATTCTATTTTATTAGATAGCAATTTATTAATTTGCGAGTCGCCGATGCAAAATGGCAAATAATTATCAAATTGAAATCTTCAGTATTATTAGATTGTTTATTAGACTTAGAATTTTTGAAATAACTCCACGTGTGTTAAAAAGCAGATTGTAATTGCTGATAACCATAGAAATTCAAGTGTTGATACAATTAACGCATTAAGCTGATTAAAGTTTAAAATGCGCATATTTAAAAGCTAATTGATTAGATAAAACTAAATCCGTTGTTAACATGCGCATGAAGAAAAATTCAATTGCATTTCATAAACTCGATATGGAAAAATTCACCATCAAGAACTTCAATCATTCAAGAACACAAAATACTTTTTTCAACTAAAACATTGCCCCGTCTTTTATATCGCTTTTTCAATTTTCAAAACTTTTCCAATTCCACTCCCCTTTCATAATTTTCGTTAAACCATTCTTCAACGTAATAAAAGAGACTTAAAAAAAAAGCGTCTCTAAAAGGCACTCTGAAAGCTGTCCGAAAGACAAAAGTAAGGCACAAAAGAGTTAATAATCATCGGCGTACACGGGAATCGTTTTAAAAAGAGCTACGTATCCCGCCAGAAATTGAATCACCGCCGTTCGAGAAAGCGAAAATTCCATTATGAATCGATTTGCACGGCTATTGTCGTACATTTAATCTGCCCCTACTGCACATATACGTACGAACGGATGGAATCCATGGCGAAAAAGGACAAATATACGAGGCGCGTTTTTATCGTACGGGGAAATTGGTACACGGCAGAGAAACGATAATCCGGAGAATATTACCCATTCTGCGAGCTGGCAAGACGCGGGGGATCACGAAATGGGAGGTACGAGAGGGATAACTGTCAGGATTTTTAGAATTTTTATACGGTATTTGTTAAATTTGGGTTATTATTTGTGTATGGAATTATTGTAAAATTTAAAAATTATGGACGTTTAAAAATTAAACTAAGAAAGTAAGGAGATTAACAGAGCACTTCAGTTTTAAGATTAAAGAAAATTGATACTATTCATTAAGATGATTAAGTGCTTCAGTTTGAAGATTAATTAAATTTAAAGGTCTCTGTCATAACATAAAAAAAATTTATTGCTCTTAAAATATTTTCTTATTATTCTTAATTATGTCAAACACATTTCTCGACAGTACTGCTAAATTTATCACGATAGAAAAAAAACATACAAATAAATAGTAAATTAATTCATAAAACAAAATAACAAACAGAACTCACTGTCTTAGTCATATTTAAAATTTAAAAATATTTTTCATTTTATTCCGATTCACATGCTCCAGTATAACTAAATTAAATATTTTTACATTTGGCACAATAGTCTTGCAACTGTTAAATCGTTAAACCTAGTAAATGAAAATTAAAGAAAAGGACTATAAAATGAGTGTAACGAATTTTTCTAACAAAGCGGCAATATAAGCAATTTGAAAAAGGTACGTAAAAATTGGCTTTGTTTTTTAAACGAATTCTATCAAAAATAAGTGTTGGTTTATGAAATTCTATAAATTAATTTTTGTCACTACTGTAAGTAAGTTAAAATTCAACCTACGTAGCGCTACTTTTAAAAAATACTAATTTAACAGATTCACTATTTCCCATTCTCCATTATTTTTCTCTCTTCCCTACATAAATTTCATGTATTAAATACTGATATACTCGCTATAAAATTTATATATACTTTATAGGATTAAAAATTTATAACTTACTTTCTGCTTTATTTTTTAAACCGCTTGATCAACTTGAACCCAGTAATGTTTGAAATAATGTGTCAGGATTAGAGGTCTAAAAGCGACTAAAACGAAAAGAGCTTGGTGTCCACCGCGTTCTAGTCCCCTTAAATCCTTTCTTACTGTAGACTAGATAAGAAGCAGAAAAGCAAAGTGGGGATCCCTTATCAAGCTTTTGGGTTCTTGCTTATAGATGCTTCACACGAAGAAAAGATTTTTTGAAAATTTACTACTCGGTTTTATAAAGCGATAATTTACTGTAAATATTAAAAAAAATGTCGAAATTTTTTATGAAGTTTTACTAGATTTATAAAAAACTGTAAATTACTAAAATTTGTAATAGTTTTTTGGGTTTTCACAATCTGTTGTCAATTTATAAAATTATATTATTTATAACATAACATAACATAACATAACATAATAAAATATTAATTATAATATAGTTATTTTTCAAAAAAAAAAATTCTTGCAGCATAATAATATTAACAATATCATACAAATTATTGAAAAATAAAATTATTTACTACACATTTATTTTTAAGAGAAATCTAAAAGAAATTTAAAAGAAACTTTGCTTATATATTTTTTTATTTAAAAATAAATTAAAAAATTTAATACCGTTTTAATAATAGATTTTTTTTCCTGAAGAAAATAAAAAAAACTAGTTTGGTGATTTAAAAATATAACACTCGTGTTAGACTTTTGTTAATAGTTCAATTGTTTTATAAAGTATTCTATAAACACACCCATTTTATAGTCTTATAATGATTATAATGACAGGATGCAGATACGAAGATTTTCTGAGAATTAGATGCTTCTCGTTATCTATCTGTTCGTTTATCAAATCAATGCATAGATAATCAATAGATAATCAAAAAGACTAACTTTTCCTATCTATGGCAAGAAAATTAATATAATTAGACAGTTAAAAAATGTTGTGTATTGTTTAAATTTTACCCCAAAAAAATATATAATTTGAATTTTCGAAATCAACCCCTAACCCAGAAAAGTAACAAAGCCCTGACAACAACGTACATACGTCTCCTCCAAAAAAAGAACAAGCACCAAAACAAACTGCATCCATACATCGCAACTTCTCCAATCAGCGATATTCCGCCGTTCTCTTAACCATCTTTTTTCCTCCGGCGTACTCATGCACTCTCTATAATCCGAACACAAACCCAGCAGTTCGAGATTGTCTCCATTGCGTTCGCAGAGGTCAAGGATGGTTTTGCGCGAAATACCGAAAACTCAGTCTGCAATCGGACGATTTTCCTTCTCCGGGGATTATTAAGCGCTAATCCAGCGAAATTACCGGCGTATCGGAGCTGTGTGTGGCTCAGGACGAGTTTCTCTTCGCATTGCTTCTCAGCGGAGACGCGAGCTTTGGTTCACGAGAGGGAAACTGCTGCGCGATCGTAACGGGAAATCCGGCGAAGGAGAGTATATATTCTGGAGGATGTTTGATAAAGCTGGATTTGAAAAGATGTTTGAGTTGCTCGATGAAAAAGTATTGTTATTTGTCATTCTGCTTTTCTTGCTGTGTATTCGAAGATTTTTTAGTGGTAAAATTCTGGAGAATGCTTTAACATTAATAAATACTTTTCAATCCGTTTGTGAATTTTTGGGGTTAGAAAATATTTTAATAGTATTTTAATTTTTTAATTGTTATTTATTATTTCAAACTCAAGAGTAACAACAAATTTATTATAATAGATTTTTGCGTTCTATAATATGCAACCATTTAATGGGCAGTTAATGGTTTGTAAGGTATTTGATGGCCAAAAAATAGCTATTTTATAAAATGATTAAATTTCTACCAAAAAATTAATTAACTTATTTCTTTCAATGCATGAGTGCTTTCTATACTTCAAATTCCAACCATAGGTTTTTTCAGTGAAGACATTTCTATATTTGCTAGACTAAATATAATTGTAACTAGCTCAAGACTTAAATAAGACTAGTTTAATACTTCGTGAAATAATTATTTATTGATTTTACATATTACTTAATAACTATCTAAAACACTTTTAATAAAAATAATAATTACATTATAATAGCCCAATCATTTTTCCAACCCATTTGAATTTACAACCTTGCCAAAAATCCCTGCTAACACAAAGAACAACTCCCAAATCACAAGTTCCGAAAAAAGAAAGGGTACAGGATTAAATCTCTTCTTTAGGTCAGAAAAAACAAATCTCACCCGCAATCTTACCTTCTCATCTTTGATTTCGCTTTCTCCAATCCGCTCCTCGTACCTAAAAACTTTTTCATCTTGCGTACTTTCCCCCCCTATCTCCGCATAAGTCATCTCCATTTTTTTCGCTCGCTCCCACTGAAAGACTACATCCGCGCGGCGTATATACACATTTCGCGAGATTCTTTATAGCCGGCTCTCTCGCCGCTTCCTTTCAGCATGCGCGCACACATACACCGAGCTCCACGGCGAACCCTTGCCTCTAGTCGAAAAGAAACGGGGAGAGAGGATCGAAGGCAAAGAAAGCTCGAGAGAAACAGAGTGTCTTATCCGAGAGAGGAGAATCTTGCTCTGGAGCTTGCGAGGAAGACAGAGGGCGGGAGCAATGAGGAGAGTAATCTAGACGCTGGATTAACCCGCGGCTCAAGACATCAGTCGAGGCTTTGCCGGGCGTTACGAGCTTTCTCCTCTCGACCCAGACTCCAGCGGGAGAGTGTATATGTAGGTGCGTGCGTTCTGGAAGGCAGCTTGGGGAGCTTCGTTCACGCGAGCAGCGCGAGAGAAAAGTCAGCCGGGATAACGAAGGTAAATCTGCGAACTGGTGCCAGAGGTGGGTTATATTCGCGCGTCGGGAAAATATAACTGCACGCCGAGTGTCTGGATGAGAGGCGAGCGGAGCTTTCGCAGTCGAATTTCGTTGCTTGAAAAGGTAGGTGCGAGATGCTTTGCGAGTTTGGAGTATGAAGATGGAAGGGTGTGGAGCTTACTTCTTTTATTGCGTATTTTTGTTTGGAGGAGTTTTGTCGTCGGAAATTATTATTACGAAATTTATTATAGTCACAATTCTGGATAGAAATTGTCTCAATGTCGAATGTGAAAATAAGATTGTCGCTGAGGAACAATAATATGTATATGAATAAATAACCTGAATACCTATATAGAACTGAGTAGCACACAGTGATGAATGTAGTAAAATAAAAACTCTTTTTTAATGAGTATGCTTAATAAAATTTTACTTTGAAATTCTTATACGAAAAATTAAGACACATGTTAGAAGATCCTGAACAAATAAAATAAGTTAGTTAAGATCTAATTACCCTTGTTAGAACCTAGGTTGCTTTATTATGAATAATAGTGTGACAGTCCATTAGACACAAACTATGGCCCGTGATTTCAACGATTAAACCAAAATAATTAAATTACTATTTAATTTTGAACAGAATATGTTAAAATTATAAATTCACTATTTATTAAAACCTAGAATGTTTTAAAATATTACAAAATTTTATTTTTATACAAACTATTTTGAAAATATTTTGCAAACCGTACATGTTTAAAGAGTAAAAAGGGAAAGTAAAATCAAGTAAGACACTTTAATAAAAACTAGCAATTAATTTATTAATTATAATATTTTTAAGGTTAAACCTATCTTATATTTATATCACTAGTTCGAACCACCTTAAACCTAGTACTTGCGCCTTATCTTCTCTCCAAAATCTCCCACCAAAATTTTTGATCCAACTACCCCTCACCCCTTCACAATCACTACAATCGAAAGCAAACCTAGCATAAATACCGCTCGATCAGCTTTTTCCATCCTCCCTCGGTTCATTAAACTCTCGCTCCGATTACGTTTACTTTTATCGCTATTACACCAACGTCCGCGCGATAACCGTCAAGGCTTTTCCTGCGCGCCTTATGCTGCAACGCGGGCAATACGAACGCCAGCTGAAAAGACTAATGGCGCGAGCGGCTAAATTGCGGCTTTAACACCTGACGCGCGATACTTTTGATCATTTCTCTTGCTGTAATTCTTCAAAGTTGGCGCGTGCGCGAGCGGTCCAGTGACCCCTCGCTGGAGTAACGATCTATTACGGGAATTGGTGATATCGTGAAAGAGAGAAAAAAAAGGAAAAACGTGTATCAAAGGCGTCGGAGGGTTTTGAAGCTGAGAAATAATGGTCGGGTTTGAGAGGTTCCTGGGTTTTGGAAATTGTTACGGGGGATCATTAGTTTGGGAGGAAATCAATTTTTTTGTTCCGGGTGATGTTAAAATATTATTTTTTGATGATCGTTGTTACGTAGGATGATAAATTTTTTATGATGTATCGAAATTTTTATTGTATTCTTTTGTATGAAATTATTTATTTATATCAAGTATAATTTAAGCTTATAAAATTTTTTTATTTATTATAATAATATATAAGATTAATCAATAAAAACCTTTCAAATAATTTACTGAGAAGATCTCATAAACCAAAGCAATAAAACAATTCAATGACAAAATTACACTTTTAATTCAGTTCGAAAAACCCAAACCATCTTCACAGTCTCAAAATAACATTTTATTCAAAAATACTTCTTTCCAGCTTGCACACGCAAGCGAAAAACGAAAAAATACAGAAAACCCTCGCGACTTGTTATGCCGCACGACGAAGTAAATCTCGGCAGTAGGAAGCTCTCAGCCCGAAACCATCTCAAATCAAGCATCAACGAGGCTAGAAACGCGCTGCAAAGGCGAACTCAAAGGCTCCGCGCAAATCTCGAAGCCTCGCGCCGAAAATAAAAGCAAAGCCGTCGAAATTCCCCCAAGAATTTCGCAAATCATGCGAGCAATAATGCTCCAACTCTCGAGAAGCCAAGCCACTCGGAAAACCAGGAGCTTTGAAAGTCAGAAAGCTCAGCGACAAAGCTCGCCTACCGAAAGCTCCCTGCCAGATATATGCAGTCCTGGCTCGCTGCAATAATTGAGCTTCGCCGTTACAATGTGGACCGCGGCTTTTTTACCGACGGTCGGCAAATAAAGAGGCGAGTGGGATTTTTTTCTCCCGCTTTGAAATTCAGGTGCATATGTAGGCTTTTCGAGAATCGAAAGCCAGGCTGACGTAATTATAGGGGCTTAATTGCTAGGCCGGGAGTGGCGCGGCGCGCACCTTTGATATCTGCTTCAGGAGCTAGAGCGAGAATTTCAACGACTGCGCGAGAGACTGAATGACGAGTGATTACGAAAGCCTGCGAGTGTGTGCTCGCAAAAGGCTTTGACGCTGATAATGCGAGGGCTGAGGGCCGGGGCTTGACATAATTTTGATGCGTATTACTTGGGAGAAAAGTGGAAAGGAAGTATTAGTAAACGGAAATAATTGATTAATAGAGGAGTGATGGTGCATAATGTGCAGAGATGGGCATAAAGTATTTGAAAGTACGTATTCTAAAGACTTTTGTGTCAAATGCATTTAAAATAGAGTATTTCAAATCCGACTGATTCGTTTGAAAATTAAAAATAAAACACATTATTAAATTAAAAACGTCATTCTTTGAATTTATACGATGATAAAAACTAAATTTGAAAAAAAATTTTAAAATCCTATACTTCCATACTGCAATTGAAAATGTTTAAAAGCTATTTAAAATACTTTATTTTACAATATGTATTTTGTATTTGTATTTAAAGAGCTAGACACTAAATTAGTCCACCCCTGATAACGTGATGATTTAAGAAGGTCTGATTTAAGAAATATTAATTAAGTTTGAACAGCACTTTTTTGTATTTACCGACGAAAACTTACTGATAATTATAAACCTTTATATTCTTTATTAAAATTTATCAATTTTTATTAAAATTACAAAATTTATTTAATTTATTAAAATTGTATATATTTAAATTTAATATTTAAAGGAAAAGAGAATAAATCGAAATAGTTAATGAATCATATCTGAAATTTTTTGTTTTAATAAAACTCTCATGAATTATTAATCAATTTTTCAACAGTTTTCGTATGACAACTGTAGAAATAATATTCAAAAGTAGAATAGTTCTCGAAATATATTTTCTGCACAAAAAATTCTTATTGTAATGTAAAATCGAAAGATATAGAAATGGTTAATAATAGAACTTTCTACAAAACACGCATACGTTAAAAATACGTATTGAATTTAAATTGAAAATCTATTATAATTATTTATAAATTGAGTTAAATCTCACTGCTAATCGATTTTAAATGAATTTATTTTAATTATTTCTGCAAGGTATTTTTTCAATTTAATTCTTTCAGCAACTCATTATTCTTTTATTACATAAATTCACATATTTGACAAGTTGTTAAAATCAATATTAGTTTATTTCTGTTTATAAATTAATAATGACTACCATGATCAGCACAAAATATTTAAACGTGAAATGAAAAATTACAAACATGAAAACCCAATACACCAACATCACATGCAAAGCAACGTAATGCCACAATAAAAACAATCGCAAGTTCCAAGCATGCATATGAAAGGTTAGGTTTCGACATATCCTTGCATTTTCCACCCAAGCTATCTACAATCCCACTTAAAATTTTCCCACTACTCACCAAAGCTTATCAACTCGACGCAGTCCCAAGGACGCCAGATAACACAGATTCCGTAAATAGAATTCGCAAACTAAACAAAACACCGGCCGGTTGTATTTATCGTCGACTCTCCGCGTGTGCGAATACAGTCTCGTGTTTGTAGTTTAAAGAGTCGCGCATGCGCAGTAGATCACCATGAGGCAGAGAGTATAGCGAACCGTTGGATTGAAAAGAGACGCCGTTGCTGACGCAACAGAGATGAGATGATTGTGAGTCTGGGATATTTAAAAGTGTTAGACACGCGTATTTATAAATACAAATTTGTTTTAATAGCGATAACGCGTGCTTTGAGCTAAACTGTTTTCTTTTGACGCGTAGCGTATGTAATTGTCTGAATATACGCAGACGAGCGTTTAAAGCGAAGGCACTTTATTAACTGCAATTAAAGTTAGACTGATAAAAAGCGTATACATACTCCACTAAACGAAACGAGAAAATCGCTTTATCTAATAATTACTCCAACAAACAGCTGACGACGGCTCTTAATAACTCGCAAAAAACAAGCTCGCGAGTAAACTTCACAACGTTATAAATGTAACGTGACCGTCTCCTTTCCAACTGCAGTTTCCAGCGTAATTATGCACTTAACCAATAGCGAACGAAATAGTTTCTTTTTTACCCAACATCAAACCCAGACCGGCACCCAGAGAAACTGCTTAGCGCACAGTTTTCCGTGCTCGTTGAGCTCGCGGTGTGTATATACTTGCTTTGAAAAAGGACGAGGAGGGAAAAAATGGGACGACGGAAAAGGGAGGCTTTTTTGCGCTCGAGTGACGATTGCGCCTGCTTGGGAGTCGAAAAATTGAGAGGCGGCGAAAAGTGGAAAAAGGAAAATAATAATCGGCGCACAAAGGGCCGGGAGTGTAAGAACAAAGGGCCGGCGAAATGGGGCCGAGCTGTATTGGAATGTTGGTCTGAAAGAATAGTGAAGGTTGGTATTAAAAATATAAATATGTGGAAATGGTTTTGCGTTAGTTGGGATTCATTTTCGTGTGTACTCGATGAGCGAGAGATTATTGAATACGCAACGAAGAAATTTAAATGTCTTTAGATAAATTTTTATTTCAATTAGTATAATAAGTGTGGAATGATATTTACTTAACGTGCTACTTACTATTCAAAATAATAATTAATTCTATAAAAAATAGAGGAATTTCCACTAACAAATAGTGAAAAATTCACGATTATTTAGTGAAGTGAAGTGAAATTCACTAAATACTCGTGAATATTTTACTATTTGTTAGTGGGAATTCCACTATTTCTTATTTAGTGAAGCATTTTGCACTATATCAACTTTACAGAGTATTTCAACTCATTAGCAACCTTTCATTATTCCTCCTTCCCGCAGAGCTTTGAAGAACCCGCTTTTATTAAAAATGCAAACAACAAAATCCCGGCAAAAGCGTACACCCGCACTCCTCGAATAAGAAAAACAAAGAGAGAAAAAAAAGCGGCGCGCTCGCGAGTGGGGCATTAACGCAACGCTGGTAAATCGAAAAAGGCAGGGGAGTATGACAGATTGAAGCTCGCGCGCGCGCGGCAAAAGAAAGTCGAAAAAAAAGCGCCGGGCGAAAGGTCGCGTTATGGATCTTTGCGCAGTCGAGCTCTCGCGATCAGATGAGACTTTTGACCCACTTCCGCGTCCGTGCGCCAGCGAGTCGCTCAAAAGCTGCAAACAGCGAGTGTTGATTTTCACTCCATTAAGGGCCGTCTATCTCTGTCTGAGCGTTCTTTTTTTTTTGAAAAAAAGAGTGGAAAAACAGAGGGGGTGGAGGTGGGGAAAAAAAATGAAAAGCTGGTGTATCCGGGTGATACGCGATACGCTCTCGTTCTCTCTGCCAAAACACTCCCTTTTTTTGCGCTCTGCACGGTGAAAGAGACGTTTTGTAAACGCTAAAATGGAGATCTTGAAAAATATTACGAAGTGCACTTTTTTCAACGAGCGGAGGATTCGCGTTCGGTTTGGTATATTGAAGTGCGCTGCATTGATGTATTTATTTATCTTATAATTTTGATGTTGCTGTTTAATACTTGCTTTTTACATTTTTACCGACTGTAGAATAATGTGGGCATTCAGTAATGTAAATCTGTTTTAATTTCATTAATAAAAGACATACTTCTTCCAGCCCACATTCTTAATAAAAATAAAAAATACTTTCACAAAACAAAACACGTCGGTATCATATTACCCAATTTTACAACTTTTCAAAATTTCAATTCGAACAGAACTCAACAATGACCCAACGCCAGCAAAACCAGCCAGCGACACTTGACCACGAAGAAAACCAATCACAATCGCCCCTAATCGTCCCCGAAAATAATCGAAATCACCAATCGATCCACACCCATCCACCTCCAAAACCGTCCGCGAATTCATGCATAAACGCTATCCGCTCGAATATCTGCCTGGAAACGGTTTATTTACAGGGCTACGGTTAGATCCGCGCGGATCGTATTGTAACGGCGCGCGCCGGTCGGATTAACGACCGCTGTTCAAACCCGTTCTTTTTTTTTTATATTCGTTTGAAGAGCGCCTCGATGTTGCACCCAGTGTCTTCTTTCAATGGAGTGTTTGCTCGGATAGGAGAGAAAAAGAGAAAAAAAAAAATTGCGCCGACGACACTTTGGCCTTTCAGCGGCTTTCTGCGGGGGTGGGCCTCGATCATCCGGTCCGCTAGGCGTGCAGGTTAAATCGGAACTTTCCGCGCTGTAACGTTTTATTTAGCTTTTGTGGCAAGGTTCGCGCTCGTAGTAACAGTGTTAGATTTTTATTTTAAAATAGAACAGAGCCTTTTCGAAATCAGCGCCGTTAAAACGAGGAATTGTCAGAAGGAACACGATTTTCGCTTCATTCGTCGCTCGGAAATGCAACGCGCGTCTGATACCCGAAGACTGCGAGGTAAAGAAAGAAAAAAAAAATCGATCGTCGCCGCATCGCCGGTGTATATACCCTCATAATCCGGCCGAGGAAATGAGTTTTGGCGACATTAGCATGGGGAGCGGTTGCCGCTGCCTCCGAGCTCCCGCGGGAGCAGGAGAGTGGGAGTGCGGATCATTCGCCCCTCGGCCGCGAAGGGAAGAAGATGGTAATTCAAGCTGGCGCCTCGATATCGGCGGGAGAGTCGGGCAAATGAGAGATGGAAAGGTTGGAGGTGTGGGGGTGGGAGAGGTTAAGGATGATACTAAGGAGTGCTGGTATCGAGTTAGTGGATTGTTTGCTTTACGCGGAGTTTACTCTGTGAATGAAGGTTGTTATGTTAGAGAAGTTGTGGAATGATGAATGGTAAATGATTTTTAACCGTCGCGCCATGTTTAATCACAAGACGCAATCCTTCGAATTTAAACTATCGTTTTCAATAAAACACACTAACCTACGAAAGCACATTCCAAACACAACATCCTCATAACCTACTCTTCCATTCATCTCATCTCTCCTCCACACTAACCCCCCCCCCCCCCCC